>JAZHYW010047425.1:0-27298 GCA_037355805.1 Ixodes ricinus | reverse complement strand
GAATGACCAAAACGTAAAAGTTTTCTGGCTGGGGAGGAGGAAACAGACGGAATGCTGAAGAGGAGCTTTCCTCCTCTCCTCTCCGGCATTCCGTCTGCTTCCTCCTCCCCTGCCCTCCTTTCCCTCGAAGTTTTTTAACCTGACCTTCGAACCCCCCCCCCCCCTCCACCCACACACACCCTTACTCCACCCCCTCCGTTCTTCCCTGAGCGGACCGCGCGCGGCGTCCGTTTGTGAGCACAAGAACATAATAATACAAAAAAAAAAACTTCAAGACAAGGTAATAACGTTTTGTTAATACCTACAGCCCTCAAAACCAACAAATGTATTGGGTTGAAACACTGCCATCACGCATAAATAGGTCACGTTTATGAGAGGGTACAAAACCTTTGCATGGAGGAAGAAAGGGAGAGGGATTATCTGACAATGCGGGTTATGGTGTCAACATTCATTTTGTTCTGTTTTGATTATTTGTGTTTCCGTGATTCCGCTAACATATGTATGTGTGTGTGTGTCCGCGCGCTTCTGTCTGGAAATACGCATGTGAGTGCCAATTCGTGTGTATGTGAGCCCGCGTGTGTATGCGCGTGTGCGTTTCTGTTTGTGCGTATACTTGTCTGCGAAGATACAAACGATAATAAAGTCATTCGTGCCTTCGCATCGCCGGCCTTGCGCCTGGTGCACGTGTGCTAACTTTAGCGTACTCCCGCGCTTTCCACGCGTCCTCAAATTGCCAGATTTAGGGCTTTTCGATGGCGCTCAGAGAGTTTCTAATAGAAACCAAACGTTTAAAGGGGCGGTGCAACCATTTTTTTTACAATGTGCGAATACCGCTTAGAACAAATCTCTGACGTCTATGACCAATGAAACACTCGTTCGTTTTTCTTCTTACGCAATAAACGTCGCAGAAAAAAATAAAGAAAAAGGAGCAGCGTTCACCTCCTCAACTCGCGGCCAGAACAAGCGGCTACGTGATCTGGAGCCGATTATATGCCGCCAATGTTGATCATAGCCACGCGCTGGGTTTGGCGAAGCACAGGACACGCGCTGAGTTCCAGACATTCATTGCAGCTATTGGACATGGGCCACAACCCGAATCCTTGTCGAGCTATTCCTTATCACGAGCCCAAATCGAGTGCCCACGCAATGCCCGGGTCAAATCTATGAGCTGCATTCAACTACCATCACTGCGATCCCCTAGCTATGTCATAAATTTTTGGGAAGGAGAGATTGAAAGAAAACGCTCGCTTTTACCGTTGAAATTACACCGCAACAAAGAGTTTTCTTGGTCAATGGCGTTGCGTGCGAGTATACTTGGGTTTGACTATTGTGAGAGTAAGCTCGTGTAAAGTGAAAAAAAAACAACATTCCAATTGAATATCGTTGCAATGCCTCTTTAAAGGGAAACTGAAGCGGTTCTGTTTTTGAGGAAAAACACCTATATCGCTTTCATTTGGCCTTCAAGATCACAAATATTGAGATAATTTTTTTTTTTTAATTTTGTGCGCGGAGGTCGCAGAACTTAATTTTTAAAGTACCGCTGAAACCCCTCCTTCCCGGGCGCCACTTCATACGAGGATTTTCGGAATCCCTGCTCTCGCGCATCTTCAGCGCCCGTCAAAGCTATGCTCGTGCACGCTTGCTATTTTCGAAAAGGTCATAAAAGGCCGTGTTCCAAAATTTACTCGATCCTACGCCAGGTTAAGGGTTTTTGTACCTTGGCGTTGTAAAACCTACTCGCGTCCTGCGTTTTTCAATCTGTGTTGTCACGTGACATGACCCGTCGGAGTAACTCGGATCCGTTTGCGTAAGATTTGGAACACAGCCAAATAGACGTCACGACTAGCGTCAGTGCGCAAAAATATACGGCAAGCTTGCAATTGCACGCGCTGCTAACAGGAGCGACATGTGCTTGGGGGCCCAAATATTCTAGTATGGCGTCACGACTTGTTGGAGGTTTTCGTGTTTTCTCGCGTTTCGTTACATCTTCGGGGAAAACGAACATGATATTAAGATTCACGAGATACAAATACGACAAAATTCACCTCTATCTCGTTTTTTTTTTTTTCAAGAAGTGTTTCAGCTTTCCTTTAATCTCACTAATTAAAGAGTCAATTGAAAAAAAATAGCTTGCTATAATCCGTTGCAACTCAAGAAGGTAGGGCGAGGGTAAAACGGGCCGGGGAGGAGAAAGCAGACAGAACGCTGAAGAAGAGAGGGGGAAACCTCCTTCACTCTTTAGCGTTCCGTCTGCTTCCTCCTCCCTGGCCCGTCTTACTCTCGCCCTACCTTCTTGAGTTGCGACGGACTATAATTAGTATTTTTTTTGTGTGTAATTTTTTATGTTCGCTTGGCTTGTAGTTAGTTCCCAAAAAGAGATTATTATTTCCGTAACCACCCAAGTTTTAAGGCTTTCTGAAATTATTTGCAGAAACATCCGGTATAATAGGCTATGATTTAAGTTAAAAAGTGAGTACTGCCGGAGTATGAATTTTTTCGATAAACGGCGTTTTCGATAAACGGCCTTTTCGATAAACGGCGTTTCTCTAAACTGAGTCTCTTCTTTCTCTAAACCGTGCTTCGATAAAACGAGCCCGTTCTCTAAAACGTGCTTCGATGAATTGGCATTCGATCAACTGTAGTAAACCCAAGAAAAGAGGGGGACAAAGGGCAGCGAGTGACATATAAGTTTGTCCTGTGAAATGAAGTTTTTAGCTGAGGAAGTGGCCGAGTGGGCTAACTAGGGTGCCTACATGTTTCCGCCGCTCCGCTGTTTAGGGTGGCGACAACGTTTTTGATACCTGTTGCCGACAAACCGGTGTTGCCTACCTCGTCACCATGACAACCTGCGCTGTTTTCGTCGACCATTTCGTTACACTCGCCGGTCCTGTGCTCGCACTACGCCGCTAATTGTCGTCAGCGCTATTGAGCGCCCACCGCTCTAGTTCCAACGGCGAGGCTCCGGCGTCCGATGCCGCTCTGATGCGTTTTATTTTGTCGCGGGAACTCGCGTTTCGTTAAAAGCAACGCACACTTCCTGCTCGCAACTTCCAAATATGAAACACCCGAATAAAGAGAGCGACAGCCACCACGACCGCCATCCTGCTGAGTCTCCGACTCCTCTCGTGAAGGGAAACGGAAGTGGTCTCACAGTGTTGCCGGTGTTTTGAGACTACAGGAATTCAACGTTCTTTACGTTTAGCGAAATAAGAAGTGGAAAAAATTGGCGGTGGGAGAGTATATCTGAAAGGGTAACAAGAAGCTAGCGCCACTCTAAAGCTGAGCAAAAACATGTAGGCACCATAGGGCTAACCCGTCTCAGCTCAAGGCTGTATAAACAGTACAAAGCAAGCCAATTTTTTTTTTCGTTTGAGACTTCGTCTGTTTTGTTCAGTGTTTTGTCTTTTGTTCGTTACCCCCCCCCCCCCCAGTCTCTAGTTTGCAACTATGCTCAATTTATTTCTCACGTACGTAAATCGGGGAATCAGGGAGCGACTCAATGATTCCGCGCCGGGCTGCTGGCCGTACCGTTATGTAGATGACTACCTAATCATGCATGAAGAGCAGACAGACCCTGAGACTATCCTGCAGGCCTTCTCGTCGGGTCCCGCAGGCCTCGTCTTTAAAAAGGAGGACACCTCCGACGGAACTCTCCAATTCTTAGACCGGTACTTAGACCTTCGTTTGGCGATCCATCCCGGGGGAATCTGCTGGGAGTTTAGGCAAAGGACAGAAGAAGCCAGTTCCGCATTTCGCTAGCGCTCACTCTAAGACCGTTAATTAAACCAGGGCTTGTCAGGTCCCTTATGACGTCAGCGCGTTCTAGATCCTGCCCCCGTTATGCGGAGAATAGTGTCCGGCTGCAGACGCGGAGTTTGAGGAAGGCCGGCTTTCCCGACAACTTGCTGGACAACTCGCTCAAGAGGATAAGTTTCGCCCCTCCTACTCCAACACCGGCACCCAGGCAAGGGAAGGGAAAAGTGACCGTCATTGCTTATATACACAACACAGCGCATCGGCTAAAAGCGCTCGCGTCTAGATTCGAAGTAGGGGTGGCGTTCCGCTGCAAATTCAAACTCAGTTAACAAAATGGCTAATTGCACTCCCCTAAATAAGACCTGCTCTAAGATGCGCGGGCATCAGTTCGTCCGCTGTAAACAAGAGAGGGTCTACTCTATCCCGTTCACCTGCGGTGGAGAATGCATAGGCCGGACTGGCAGGCAGGTGTATCAACGACCGCCTGCGGGAGCAGACAGGCGCGGAGAGGCATTATGGGACACGCTGTTGGAAACAACGGACGGATGGAGATTCCTTGCTCTCTTGTGTCATGATGTAGCCGAAGAAAAGATGGAGGCGAGGAAAGGCAGCGCGTTGCCTTCTGGGGTTGGGAAACTCACTCTTACCTGGGAAGTTAGAGTCCACCGAGACTGAAAGGTAACGCAAATCATTGTCTGAAATGGGGAAGAGAACTTCCTCCTAACCCGTGCCCTTTCCCTCTCAAAAAGTTCTTTTTTCCCTCGCTTCAATTGGATCGGGGGCGACACGTGACCGTTGCGTTCTTATGACCCCGCGTGATTCGCTGGTCCGCGATTCGCTGGTCTGCTAGAAACCAACGCCATCACTGGGCGAGGCGTAGCGGTGGCTCCTTTGCTTACGGTTCGGCCGTTTTCTTTTTTCTTTTTTTTTCTTTTTTACCAGGACCTTGACGACAACGCGATGCCATCATGCAGTGCTAAGGATTGCACAAAAAGCATTGCGAAAGAAGACCGTTTTTGCCGTCCCGACGGGAAAAGAAAATCTTCAGCGACGAAGATATTGTGTTTTAGTAAATCGTTTTGGCTCTCCCGCTACGCTTACGCTAGAGCGACGACGCTACTGCGAATGCGCGCTGCTAGTGGAAACACTGCGGAGCTGCGGAGGCTAGCAGAGGCGCGCTATCGGACCAAAATAGCGAGGTGCGTAGCGCGGCGTGCTAGCGTGGGTCTCGTGAGACCAGTCTTGGCGGGATAAGGGCTGGGAAAGCCAGCGAGGGACGCAATTGAAGATGGCCGCCACGCCGCGCCAGTCCGGTCTGTGTGCTTCGCGATCGTGGTTCTGAAGGGTGGATTACATCTTGCTGCTGCGAGAAATAGCCGCGACAAATCTGTTCCACGACTGCAACAGGTAGCGATTTATGGCTAACGTCAAGGAGTCTAAATAATAGGAGGGGGCGCGTTGCAATATTTGTGAAGCCTAGTCATAAAAATTTTAAACGATTTTGTGGCCAACGTGACCGTCGATCTCTCTGGCAATTGGTGCGCGCAGTGGCGTAGCCAGGGGGGGGCAGTTTGGGGGGTCAGAACCCCCCCCCCCGATATTCGGGGGGGGGGCACTTGAGAGCTGGAGACCGCTTCCAGCCCGTACCAGTCCGTTCTCCTGCCTCCTTTTTCACCATTTTGACATACTGAAAAAAGCAAGGATCTTTCGCATTGTTTCCTTATTTCACATGTGGGATTTCGCGTATTGTATCGTCGACGTGTGGCGATTGAATCTTCTTTTTCCGGCGTGTTTTCCTGTCACAAAAACCGGCCTGGTCCCGCCGGGCCACGCGTATTGTAAAGGGCGCCGCGTCGGCTGCCTGCGGGGCCATGTGGCCGCCGACTCGCCGCGGCTGGTGTGGCACTCCCTGGTTTGCGCTAGTTAGCACCTCGCCGGTCCCGACTGGGACCCTAACTTGACTTGTTTATGGCCTCTGCGACTCCCGTTCGGGGGACGCTCTCGCTCGATGCTTGGGCGCTGCGGCTGCCACTTCTTAGAATCCGGAAACGAGTTTGCCAGATGCCCCAGTTGAGCGTTTTTGGTATTGACTTTGTTTGGAGCTGGGGGCAACGAGTGTCTTCGCCGCAGTGACGGTCTTTTTTTTGTGTGTGTGTGTGTGTGCGAGTGTGTCGCGATTGTAGGGGAGCGGGTGTGTTTTGTTTACTTTATAGCAAAGAGCACCGTTCGGTTGAAACTGGGAAACGGCGCGGCAGTCGACTTGGGAGGTTCGAGAGCGCAACCCGCTCTTCCTATCGGCTCCGGGCGTAACCTCGGGCACCGCGGTAAAGGGGAAGTCCCGTCTGGACACGGAACGTCACCTGCTTCTGTGATGCTACTCTGTGCGGTCTTCCTCTGCCGGAATACCCCAGTGCGTCGACCGTCCGTGACGCGACAGCGTCTGAAGCTAACAACCACCGCCTCTGGCGCACCGCGGCCACGTCGAGACAGAATCCATCGCAAGCAACCGACCTCAGGTGCTCCCACGCCTCTGCGAGCTTCGTCGTGCCGGACTGCGCCAAAGTGCAGATTACCCACCGGATTGCGGCACAACCTTCGTCCGTGAAATTCCAGAAAAAAATTACGAAGTAAAGCAAAGTGTCAGGAAACCGCGGACGACGCGGCAACTCCAAGACCATGGGGCGAAAAAGTAAAAGCCGGCGCCTGCGGCCTGCATACACTATCATGGAGATCTCCTCTCTTCCCCTGTGTAGGGATGGCGGGAAAGATCCCCTTCGAGAGGTAATAGCTTTTAGACCCCGCCAGCCTTGGTGCTTTCCAATTAGGGGCTCCCCGGATGTCTCATCCAGCTTCGACGAGTTTTCGGAAGGCGGCATCGGTCTTTGTGCTCTGTGTCACGAACCCCGCTAACCGCAGAGCATGGCATAGCGCAGAGCAAGTCGCCGTCCCCCGAGCGGGGGTGAGAAGACTCAGAAGAGCCCTTGCGGGCAAGGTCACTGGGTCGGGAGATGGGGGAATGCCCAGGAGCGGTAATTGAACCCACAAGCTCTGTCTGTCCGGTGCAACGCCTTAACGGCTAAGGCGCTGTCTGGACCAGCAGAGGTTGTGAACTCCTGGTTAATTTTTTCGCAAACTGTTTCCCCTTTGTCCTAAATAGAAAAATCAAAAAGTCGCCCTCTCCACCCTTCATTTTATATTGCAAAACTCGCAAGCCCTGGCGTCACTCTACAGTCAAGACCGGAAGAGAGGTTCCCGCTTGCAGCGTCGTCAAATAAATCTACGTCGGTGGAAGCAATCGCATTTGAATGCATTTACAGGGTGTCCCAGCTATCTCAAAGTAAGCTGAAAAAAAAAAAACGGAATGCTCTAGGCGAATGAAACTAACTGTTTGCTTTTAGCAGTCGTCTTGACACAGACAAAAAGACAGTGGGAGGGGGGGGGGGGGGGTCGCCTCCTCGGGGCAGTGCGGCGCCTCCTCGGGGCAGTGCGGCGCGGCTTGGCGCTTACCGATACCGGACAGTTGTTTTCTGCGGCGAGTTGGTCGCCTTTATGGTAGGGCTGGGCGTCGATTAAAAGTTTTAACCCGATTAATCGCCACCTTTTAATCGATTAATTAATCGATTAATCGGTCTCGTTAATTTCCATGCATAATATTTTTAATAAGTCAAAAAATAATATTTGTTTTCTGATTTTGCCCTTGCTGAACATGAGGTAAAGGGCCTAATACACAAGTTTTATTATGAACCAACCTTGATGTGTAGTTAAGAACAGTTCGAAGGCACTGACACATTATTACTTCAGCTGCATGAGGCAAAAGGTTCGGTGATATTATCCGGCAAGAGCAACCTCCTTTGATTGTTCACACTATAGTCTCTCTCTGCTGCGCTAAACGGACACTCAAACGCTGTTGAAGTGGCCGGGAGACGTGTAACCTTCTGCACCTTGTCAGGAGTTACAAATCTTCCCCCTACAGTTTACTTTAGGCTAAATTTTGACCTAAAGTTTGCCCTTCATAGAGGTGTTCCCGTCCTTGTCTGCGTGGTGAAAGCGCTTACTTTTTACTTTATTTTGGTTCGTTAAAATATTATTGATTAACCGGTTAAAAAGATTAATCGCGATTAAAGCATTAATCCATTAATCGATAGGTTAATCGATCAAATGTCCAGCCCTACTTTATGGTCCTCCTGTTTTACATTCTCTCTCAAAATTGCATGCCCGTCAATCATCATATTCCGCGACTGCCGTGTGCAATGCACCGGGTGATCGTGGGCGCCCTTGACCAGACTTAACTGGAGGGGGCCGCGACGGCGCGATCGCTGTCCGGAGTTGGCCCGCGGCGGGCAATTACGAGTGTGCCCGGTTCGGACCGCCCGCCTTTGTGCCCTGCGTGCCACACAAGGTCGTGGGTGTCACTGGTCTCGTCCATGTTTCGCGTTTGCTGTTTGAATTTTTATTTTTATCTTTGTATCTTTGTATTCTATGTATTTTTTGCCTTTTTTATTTTTCTTGCTTCTGCGGTATTTCGCTCGATATTTGAGGTCTCACTTTTCAAGTCCCGCTTGAGGAAGAAGGGTCCCCCTTCGAAACGTCGCGGTTTCTGTATAACTTATACATGTTGAATTAAACCTTCCAAGTTTGTTTGACCCTCGGTGGCTTCTATATATATATATATATATATATATATATATATATATATATATTCTGGTAGCAAAACGGGAATTCAGTGCGATTTTGTGCAACGATGAACTAACTTCCACTTGTAAAGGGATACAATTTATGGACAGCGATAATGGATTGCGCTCGTCTTATGGAAAGCATGCAAGAAAATTTAATTTATGCTTAGCGCCCACTCAGAGCTCGTCAAAGTAGCTGTCTGTCATTCGTAGGCAATGCACTAAAACAAGCTTGTATTTATTGTATCTGAGGTGTACATAGCAATCAAACGAGCGATTATAATGTCAGCTGGCTACAGTTTGAAGTTCAATTAAAAAAGCCCCCAAAGTGTTTCAAAGTTAAACAGTGTGCTTCCGTGCTTCTCTGGTTTCTCATGTAAATAAAAAATAAAAAATAAACCTTTTTGCTGCAACTTTTTTTTTTTGAGTGCTGCTTTTAAAACGGTCTTCCGGATGAGATAGATAACACCGTTTCACTTAGAACATAAACAGGGACGTAACAAATAATGTAAGGTTCCGTCACTGGGCTGCGTTCCGGAGTTGTTTATGCCCGTGTCCCACTAGAGCGACAGACAGAAACAAAAGACAGTGACAAGCCTCAAACCCACGCAGCATGCTCGCGGTGGTACCTTTGGCAGGCGTTTATACCTCGTTTCACCTTATGCGCGAGCGAAGGCAAAGCTGGAAGCGCGAGCGCGAAAGTTCCGTGCGTTCAGGCTTTGCTCGAGCGCGCGAGCTGAGGAGAAACGCAAAAAGCGCTGGTCTCGCGCTTCTAGCTTTGGCTTCGCTCGGAGATAATGTGAAACGAAGTATAGTCGTTCGGTGCACGTGAAGTAAGCACGAGCGATTGCCTGCCAAAGATACCCTCGCGTGCATGATGCTCGTGTTTCAGCATAGCATCCTTTATTCTACAAAGACTCCCGAATCGCGAAAGACTCTGGTTTGAGGCTTGTCGTTGTGGTTTGCTTCTGTCTGTCGCTATAGTGGGACACGAGCATTACAAGGTTAGGTGTGGTCCCGACATGTTCATATGTTATGACCGCTTCACGAAACAAAAACGGGAATGTTAAAATTAGACTCTTAGTTCCGAACTTGCAGGTCGAGGTAATTTACATTGCCCTCTTTGGAAAAAAAAAAAAAGAAAAAGCTCCAGCTTTCCGCGAGGCTTTTTTTTTTCGATGTGCTTTTACTCTTATTGATTTCCAGATTTAAAGGGTCCACGAAATTAAATAAAAATTTGGTTTTAGGCTAGTTGGTTCAAATCCATTAAAATATTACAAGGCGTGACTAAGCTGGTTTATGAGATTCCTTCTAGTTGCGGACAAGTTTCCATCGGTCAGACCAGCCGATGCCTTAATAAGAGAGCGCGGGAACACACGCTAGTCGGACGCAATGATTCGGGTGACCATCTTGCGGAGCACTGCGAACGATGCGGGTGTGAAACTTTGTTAGAGCACACAAGGCTATTAGGAGAGGGAAGAAGAAGATGGAAAGGAGATACATCGAAGCTTTCGGTATACACAAAGCGCCTGACAAATCCGTAAGCAGCCGTCCCTTTATCTGCTAAACAAAGAAATTGTGTTTCTTGAGGGCTGCGTGTGATGAGCGATAGGAACCTTTATCTGTTGCATGTGTTTAGGCGATGGGGATCGACAGTTTCACAATGTTTCGTGTTTTATTAAATCAGTTGGAAGTTGACGCTTGCCCGCGTCGTACGTGGTTCTTTTTCGTCCTGTTCTGTTCGCGCCTTTTATCCTTTTATTCGACATGAAGTGAATTTTGGGCTGGGACAAATGATTTTACATTGGGGGTTTACTATTCACATATCGTTTAGTAGGCCAAAATAAAGAGGTTAGAAAGTCAAAAGCCAGCTTTTCGGTTACGAACATTTGGAGATATAGGGGACTATTTTGTACCTCATTTCCCTTGAAAGCTCTCCGCCTTTTCACTGTGATACATCCGCTGTACTCAGAGAATGTCAGTGTTACCTAAAGCATGTCAACGGTACCCAAAGCACGTCAGCCGACCCGAGCTCACGCGTTGCACACGAGAACTGCGTCACTCGGATGTACGCGCTCGTCAACAAATATTTGGATTCGCGTTCGTGGTCAATGAGTGCCCTGACCACGGTGTAAGATATACTCTTTAGGTGAGGACACGGCGGGGCTGAACGAGCGGCGCGAGGAATCAGATAGTGTTCGTTCGACGGGCATCCGAAAGGCTGCATTATTCCGCGGCCACCGTGCCCGCGGCTGACAGCGTCGCCGGCGGCCAAACGGCGAAACTGTGTGAGAGCGAAAAAATTGGTCTTTCTGCACGAGCGACAACCTCGCTGGAGCTCTGCGCGTGTGGAGCATGAGGCGGCACGAGCCGTCTTTGCCGTGCCCACGGGCCGACGAGTCCTCTGCCGGCGCCGAACTTTATCTGCACTGCGCGAGGAGCGCGCTGTCCTCACCTGAAGAGTATTATCTTACACCGTGGCCCTGACGGAACTTATCACTTGCGAATGCCAAGTTATATGTTGTGTTCAAAAAGCACGGTGAAAGCTTCGAGTCATCGCACCAATGCAAAAGCATGTCACGACCACGTGATTTCTCAATCCGCTTTTGAGTTGAGGATTAAAGCTAAGGAGGAATGAAAACTAATTTCATGACTCCTTTAAGCGTATTACAATATGAATATAAATGCAAAGGGGGGGGGGTGTATTACGTGAGTGGGATGCTCTGCTAATCTTTGAGGATGTCACTTTCAGCTGAGTCATTCGGTGGTTATTTTTTGTCTCAGCGCCATGGTAGCGTGATAGTGCTCATAACGGCGCGGAAGGTGCTATCGCCCCACTTACCGAATTAGAGAACTACAAGCAGCAGTAAAGCACGTGAATAATAGGCAGTTTCATGATACTCCTAAAACATGTGGTTTCGGAACAATTCTTTTTAAAATAAATGCCACCAAAACGGCGGTCGTCGCACAGAGCTTCGCCTAAAGGCTAGCCCACATGGCGCGTTTTTCGCCGCGTCTGCGTCGCGTCTGCGCCTGCGTTTTGACGTCACTTCCGGCGCCGGGTCGAAACGCAGCGTTTTTAGGCGCATTCCGGCGTATCTGGAGGAGCCACATATTTTGCGTCTAGGCGTCGCGTCTCCCGCTGCGTCCAGAAGGCAACAACCAATGAACGGCCGTGTTCACTAGTTGCAAGGAGCGTTTGAGTTTTCGCCACTGTAGGACTGTAGTTTTAGCCACAGACCTGACGACAATGGCGATAATAATAATAATAATAATAATAATAATAATAATAATAATAATAATAATAATAATAATAATTTTTATTTGCACAGATTGCGATACCCACTTGGCAGGGTGCAAGGGTAGGCAGAAAGGTTGATGAGACCCTTGATGAGACGCAGCTAGCCCGCCGCCAAGTAGGGAAAGGGATACGGGAGAGGAAAATAAATTCAAACACTCAAAACAGAAAGATACACGTGTAAAAACGGGTAACAAACCTGTGCCATTCCAAAACAAAGCAGAGCAAAGCGCGCGCGGGCGCGCGCGTACACACACTCACACACACATACGCGCGCGCACGCGCGGAGTTTACTCGCAGCAGGGCGAACATGGGTAGTTACGTCCTTCCCCCGCGGTCCTGCGGGGACGGAGAACTCCAAAACAACGCGGCGGTGGCGCCCTCTACTAGCATCCACAGAAAGAGTAACATCTTTGGCGGGCATGCTTTAAGAAAGCTAGTTCTTTGCATAAAAACAAACGGAAATAAACTCTTTTTGTAGGAACCTTTATTGGAGATTGGTACAAAATAGAAGGCACGGGATGGTTTTTAAAAAAATTAGTTTACAAGGTTTCGCGGCATAATTACTGTTGTTTTTATACAACCACGGCTCACCGGAGATTTCAGGTAGCGCGTCCCGAGCTGGGTGCGTGCTGACTTCTGTATTTATTCACGGTACTTCCGCATGAGAGACGGTGGTTGGCAACCATATCTCTTTTACCTTGTATATTTCGGCTACGATATTGCCGATGAAAGCCAAAATAGAAGAGTAACAGTTGACGCTATCGAATGCGATACTCTGAGCCAGTTCAAACAGCTGTGCAGTTTCCTCAGTGGCCGCGGCGGGAGAAATGGCGGCGTTGGGATCGCCGATAGTTGCGTTCCATTGCACGGATCGGTGCAACTTCTTTGGGGAATGTTCCATGACAGTATACTGAGTTCTAGTAACGTTGGCTGTACTACTGTTCCGCTGTAAGGTGCCCGCAATAGTTACCAAAAGGCTGCCCGACTGTTTCCTAATTGTTGCGAGACAAGTGAGGAACACCCGCAAAACTATGCCACGCAGCTGTGGCATGACAGACTCTAGCAACAAAAGCAAGACATTGTTGCCTCGATCATGGGGAAGCACTGTCGCGAGGAGCGCTGCCTGGTCATGCAGTGCAAATGTTGAGAAGATGCATGCGGCAACAGTTGGCAAAAACTGATGTACAGCTGCAGTCCCGTTGTGGCACGCAACGTCTGCCGAATAGGTTTGAGCAACAGTCAACCAACAATGGTGTCCAGTGTTTCCGCAACAATTCCTCGACACATCTATCCCAACCTAGCGCGAAACTGTTGTGTCGTATACGGTTGGAACACTTTTGGAAAGCAATGTTTGGCGACTGCATTCTGGCAGTGTAAACGCAAACTGTTTTTGAATCTGCCACGGGAACAGTTTAGCAACATCAGGACAGCACACATTTTGCTGGGTAAAAGCAATGCTTCGGTAACTGTTGCGAGCATGAAACAATCAACGGTTGACCGACACAGTTGCCGCAGTGCTTTAGCAGCGGACACTTCTGCAGTGTTATGACTGTTGCTACAACATTGTTGCGCGATTGCAGTAAAACTGTTTCCATGTTGCGAAACTTTGTTGCGCCGACTGTCTCCACAACATAAATTGTTACCTGGGTACTTTCCCACCACTTTCCCGCTAAATTTAGTGGGAAACTGGGTCGGTGCATAGGTCACGTGACGCCAAATTTTCCGCTAAGTCTAGCTGAGAAACTAAGTTCGGGTATGGGTCTTGTGATATACATTTTCCCGCTACATTTAGCGGAAATGCACAGACGGACGGACGGACACAATTTCGTTACTGGGTGGAACGTTAAAAAGCATTTCGTGCTCTAATGACTCTCTATTGTACCCTAAAGTGCGTTTACACTTGCGACTTCAAGGAGCGAATCCGCGCGACGACGACCGAAATTTGGAGTCGAGTGGCGAAATCCTCTTGTCGCTGGCAGAAAAGCTGGATCTGGCCGGGACAAGTATAGTTGCTTTCTCCCTCAGTAAAACCATGCGGCGAATCTGGGGCCAGAAGCTGTAAAAGTGTACACGATCAGCCAAATAATTAATCAGTATGAAAACTTATGTCTCCGGGGGAACACATGTTGCTGATATCGATAGGTCTCCGTTATCCACCCTAACTATCGGGCATCTAGCTTCGGATATCAATATGTTTCCGATATGCAACTGACTAACTGGTCGCTCGGTCCTAGGTGTGACCTAGTAGCGACCTCGCTAGACTATTCTATGTCAACCACTTCTGATATAAGATATGTTTTTCTGGTATCTGAAACATTTTTTGATTTTCGAAAATCAATCAATAAATTTATCATCGACCGATGATCGATCATCGGACGATAGCCGATCATCGGTCAACGGATGGACGCATTGCTGGTAGCCAATGTCTCTGACGTCATCTCACGTGACATCTGCGAATTTTAACATTTATTAGAAAATACTTTTCGCTCTTGTCCCTTGTCTGGCGACGAACCAGGACTCTTTCGTTCAGTAACGCGGTACCTCTCCGCCACGGATGCAAGTGTCTTTGACGTGCATAGGCGTCGTGTGCAATCGTGGGAGATGCTGGGACTCGTCGCTCTGTGAAGCTATGTCAAGTTCAGATTGTAGTTGGTGATACTTCTGCAAAGTGGCGCTTGAGGTGTACTTGTGGGAAAGTGTAGGGACGAGCCGCTGGCTGACGCTATGTGCAGTTTGGAATATTTGGTGATATTCCCACAATGTGTGTCGCTCGAGTTCTACTCGTGGAGAAGTGTGGAGACACGCCGTTGGTTGTCACCTTGCCCTCCCCGAGAAAGTCGGCGTAAACTCGGACAAAAAGCAGGCTCGAAACCAAAACAATGTCTTCACGAAACTGACGTAAATGTCTCGCGGAAACATGAACAACAGCACAAAGACACCTGCAGTATAAGTGAGTCAATGTATCTCCGTCGGTGTCCATTCAATGTGTATCAAATTAGACGATTGGTCGGAGGAAAACCTTCCATGTGTTAGATAAATTTAGATCACGAGGCAATATTGAGATTCTTGGACTTTTTGAGTAAAGAGTAATAAACACTCTACGTGTGAGTATGTTCGTGTGTGTCCGTGCGCGCGTGTGCGCGTGTGTGTGTGTCGTACAAATCTGCAGATTGTATTGGAAAGAGTCAATGCAGTGCATACATTTTTAACTTTGTTTATTCTGTTTTCTTTATTCAGCTGCTCTAACCCAACTATTGTGGGACAAATCGTAGACCCTTCAATTTAAAAGGCACTGGAGATCAGGCACACGTCGTTTTCTAAAAATTTTCTCGATGATCCAGGCCTTGTTTTCGGGAATGAAACCACGTTACAACTCTGAAGCATACAGCTTCGAAGAAGAAACCGAGAACGAGCTCTTTTCTCGGCATGTTGACAAAGGCAATATGTTCTGGAAATACCTAGAGGGATTCTATCCCCGATAAATACCTCATATGTGAAGGACTGTTTGTACGTTTTTATAAAATGTGTCGTTTTTTAGATATGCGCACATGGTCCCCGATTCGTAAATCTCGGTTTCATGGGTGGTCCCGACGGTCTAGGCAAAATACGAAAAAAAAATCGGTCTGGTTCTCCTCGGTGACGTCGATGGGGTCGAGCACCCAGCGTCCCGTGGTAGCTGGAGTTCAAGGATTTTACAAAAATGGGAAGGACCTCTATTTTTCGCCTTGATCCTGCATGCTCAAAGTATTTATAGACCCGACTCATAATGGCTCTTTGCACGTATTCTACGATGGAAACTTTTTTTTTTACCGCAAAATACAAATTAACTTTTTTCTTATTCAGATTTGACCCGACTAATTTCCCGTAAAAGTCAAGGCCATGGTCAGTGCATAAAAACCTACCTTTCTTCATCCTACTAAAGACGATTTTAAGCGCTCTCACGGCCTCTTCTACTCTCTTTCGAGCAATCGGAACGGTGGAGACGAAATCGACAGAGCTATCAATCACACGCAAAATGCATCTTTTTCAATCATTAATTTTTTTTTATTTGCACGTGTTTTGCCTGATAGACATCTCGAAGTCCCAGGGACAACGTTTTGCAGTATAGACAGAAGGCGTTTGGTTTCCCTAAACAAGGTGTACGCGCCTAATCCCTCTAAAAACCTTTCCGCCGTTCTTCGTCCCGTATGACTGGCAGTCTGTTGACTCTACCGAAGGATGCGGGATGGGCTGCTCTGTTGTAGATTGTTTTGCTTTCCTATTCTGACGACGGTATCTCGTCTTTTGCTGGTAAGAATGAGGGCGAAAGGCTGACTGGTTCATAAAGTTGTTACTTACTGAGGAAACAGCACCTCTCACCCAGGGAGGTTGTTAACTCTAGAGCTCGTAGCGTAGTAGATCGATCATGTTAGATTCCTTGATTCTTTCTTCCACGAAAAATCAACTTTTCATCTGGTGTGCACGCAATTACTGACGAAATGCTCTCCAAAAGGCCCTCAACCTTCTTTCTTTGACATAAAGCCTTCTGAACACGTCATTTAAATATCCGTGGAGCAGGATCAGCAGTGGCACCTGCAGCAGCAACAGCGAACGTCGACGGTGAGTGCGGCAATGGTGTTGTTTCCTGCTGCTCCGAGGAACGCTTCGGTGAAATGATCGGAAAGGGCGATCCTCGCCGACTGGCCGGTCTTGCTTTGACCACTTTTGCTTTAAAGCTATCGTAGTTTACGATGCTCGTTGGCAGATTTCGTCTGACCAATAGCTCTACAACACTTTCGAAATAGACGGGAACTGGCATCTGTTTCGCTCGCGAAATTAGATAAGAAACCATGTCAGTTATACTGGACTCTTGGAGAGCCTTCTCGTCAATTTTAATCTCTAACATGTGAGAATCCGATGTAGTAACCGGTTTTAACAAATTTAGAAGCGATCGACATGTTTGCCTATATGTTTTGCTCAAATAATTGACGACTGCATCAATTTCGCGATCTTCCGCGACATCGGTCGTCTGCGACGCCTGGTCTCTCGTATATGGAATCGATTCGTGATGCGTGACGTTGCTAATATCCGGATTGTACGGACGTAAACTCTCATGAAGCGTCCGATTGAACTTTTTCTCAACTTGACGTCATGCGCTTCCACGTCTTTTCTTCAAATGCAAGGAACATGACATTCTTTAAAATATATGTGACGCTATATTTTTTTTCATTTTCACAAAGCGAGGGCTATAAAGATAGCTCATGTTTATGAGCGCAGGTAACAGACCCAGCAGAGCTGTAAGAATGAAAGGTAAAAAGCCTCCTTGCTGTATCAATACCCTATTTTATATTCTCGTGACTTTTCTGTGAGGTTTCCCAGTGATTTTATGAGGGGTACAAACCTCTTTACCTTCCACTTTATAATTGGTGTGAGAGGGACGTTTCCTCTGCAAAAGTTCAAGCAAATTTTGCTAAATATATTTAGGTGTCCCCTTTTGATGTCACGAAAAAGGACTTCTCTTTGTCTAGACCTGTGGTCTAAAACTTATTCCAGTGGCGAGGCCAGAAAACCCACCCTCGAAAGGGCGAGAGCCAAAGAGGGAGGGAGGGGGGCATATGTTGTTATTTTGGGACAAGCGTATAAACAAACAAGCAGCAGTGGTGCTTCACGTTGCAAAGCAGCTCACTGCCCCGGCGACACCCCAGATATTTTCTAGACAAAGAAACTTGTGCCGTCTGCTTAATGTAAGCTCAAAGGTTTGCCGTCTTAGCTTTCATTTGCATGTACGGCTATGGGCCCCCACATGATGTTATGAGATGATTTAAAACACCGCCACACCACAGCAAAAGCAATTTTTAATAGAACTAGTGCGAGCGCACCGTCGTTGCCTTGACAAACAATTGACTAGGCTAAACAGGTATATAAAAAGTTATCTTCATACAGTAGTTTCATACTTTCCGTATAATTTTTATAGCAGCAATGATTTTAAGGATTTTGTATGGCAATTAGAAGGCCGAGCTCATAGCTTTATTTTTGGCACTTTCTTCTGATCAAGAGTTTGTGCAGCCGGGGTGCCTTCTTGGGCAAATAGCTCTCGCTTGTAGCCTTGTGGTTTTATTGCCATTCCGGTTGATTAGTGCAAAATCTGTCAATACGTTACAGAAGCAGAGTTTCTTTTCGAGTGGAAATAAATTATCGATATAAAACAATTATTCATGGCGCATGAGGCACCTGAGGCATATGAACCGGAGCTCGCAGCCGCGGGATGCTCGCGGCCCGCTTCCCAAAGTTTCGCGGGCCGCATGCGTCCCGCGGGCCGCGTGTTTGAAACCTCTGGTCTAGATGATATGGCTTTGGACAAGATGTGCAAAAGACGTGCATGTCCTTTCAAATTATTCGTAACGACGTGTTGTAGACGACTTCTGGTCATTTGTCCTGCAAGATCCTTGTTCTCACGCGGAAATTATCGGGACAATTCTGCGAAAGGTCGATCACGATCTAACTGAATCTTGTTTCATACCCGTCCGAATATATACGTCTAAGGCCATGCCCTCTCTTCCCTCTAAGGAGCTCTCGAGATAGCACTTGGATTTGATCGACAATCCTCACCAAACGTAATATCATTTGAGCCGTAAAATGTAAGCTGACTGCTCGAAAGTTTGAATCTTGATGAAATTTGTATTGCGAATTGAAAATCACAGAGGCATTATAGTCGTAAACAGCGCCTATGAAAAACTCGCATATCCCCTTTCTGTTTTTTTCTTATTCCAAAGAAAGTCGTCGGAAATAATTATCGAGTTTGTTTCGGGATCCAATCTTTTTAATGCCCTTAGTGAACACAGCGTCCGGGTGATCTTTAAAAAAACGGTTCCTCGCAAACGTACACGGAAAAAATGACGTCCAACTTCTTATGAAACATTTCCTTTCTATAATGCAGCAATTTACGAATATACGTGATTTCGCCTGATTTTGAAGCAACAATCCTTGTGACGGACGCGGGCGCCTCAAATTGAAATATATCGAGAACAACCGTCATGACGTCCTGTTTACAAACGTGAATGACAGTGTATCTACCCTTTTCTATATACGCCTCATTCAGTTACCCATCTCCTTACAAAAGAACACAATGAAACGACCCGACAGTTTGCTTGTGCGGGCTTATCATAGCGATAAACTCGCAAGCAACCGCCCCGCTGATGTTGAATTACCGCTTAACTCGTAACCATTCGTCAGCTCGTAAACAGTTTGCTTTAAAGAGAAGAGCGGAAGCAACAGAAATCTAATACGATCCATGGTGTCAAATTCTCGATTGTGGGGGCTGTCACGTCTCATCGTTTCGTAAAGAGGTTGCTATAATACTCACGGACGTCCACCGTCTCTTCAGAACGTGCCACTAAACGTGAAGTGAGTGAAAGTAAAATATTTTAAACGCGTTCATCTTTTTTTTAAATACCTTTTTATTACAATAGCCCACACCCGCCGCCGACCGAATGATAGATAGCCTCCAGGACAAGCTTAACGCCCTGTGATCGTCGTCAAACTTTGTTAAGATTGATCTCATTCCGTTTGATGTAAAGCTGCCTGTGTTAGACGTTGAACGTTCGTATACAGGTTACGGGCCGTTCGTCTTCGTAACCCTCCAGCTGGCAGACGACATCATCACAGTAGTTTTACATAAACGCTTTTCGGAGCTCAGGGACGAATAACTTGAAAGTATGTGTAACATAACGGGATTGGTTCTGGAGAATATCTAGTCCGACGAGCGGTCACTCGTCACTGTATTTTAAGGTCGGATATTTAGGTGTTCTCTGAAATGGCAACGTGACATCTATGTGACGTACGCAAGAGGCAACAATATCTCAACGCAGAGGCATTGCAAGTTCATCTGGCTCTAGTACATAATGTTCCATGTGAAGAGTACATTCCATTTACTGAGGGCCTTTGCGCATTTCGAAACTTTACGGTGCGCTATGATATACATTTGCACGAGCGCGACGATGAGGTTCACGACGTCTACTCTGTTCCGTCGTAACTCCTATGCAATGTCCAACGTGTTTAAACATCATAAAATGCACCTACTTTTTTTTTGTCATTCTAACCGCAGGACTGACACGACTCAACTCCTCAGGCGAATTTCTCTTTAGCGTGCATTACATTCACTCATTTGTTCAGACAATCATGGGCCGAGGCGATCATAGCCAGCGCCCTGCAGCTTGCCCTTGTGAAGATAAACGCCCGCCTAGAGGAGTATCAAGAACGGGGGTCGGGTTTCGGGCTCAGCGCCATTCAACAATGCACCAGCACAGTTGGACGTTTCATTTTCCAGTCGGTCGGATGTCAAAGTTTCACGTTGTCGAAGGAACGGGCAAACAAACAGTGTATTTTAAATGTGAACGAGGGCATGGGGGACTCTGAAAGAAAACTGTGCTTCGCCTTTTCCTTGCTTCCGGGTCTGCATCCCGTTCAAGATAAAACGAGAGATTCCTCATACACAGACCATCTGAGCAAATATTCGTTCCTTATAAACAATGCAGTGACTTTTCCAGAAGACGTAGAGTATTTTGAATGAAAAAAAAAAATCACCTGTCCAGCAACACGTACGGTTACAAACGTAAAACAATAAAATTTTGTCTATCCTCTCAAAATCAACGATCACGAGTTGAAAAAGCATGTATATTTAATTTTCATAGACGATCGAATTGTACTCATCACCAAATTCTCCAGGATTTTCGAAAACACGGCTAGCCACCGATTTTGTTTTAGAAGACGCATGAAGAGTTTTCGTTTTCGGTCTTCGCTGACAAATCATTTCGCGTTGTGTGAACAAAAAAAAAGCCAGTCCGATCGGACTTTCTTAAAAAGCGTCACGTGCTTTATTTCCGTACCACACACCCCATGGACCCTTTTCCATACTTCTACGTATACGACTTCGAGGCAATCTTGAAACCTGAAAACACGGGTCACGTTTAGGAGAGCCACGTACCCAGCTCGTTTTGTATACTAGTGATTTGCTGTACGGACTCACGAGTCGTGGAACAATTTCTGTTTTGAGTCGAGGAACGTGTCGAGCAGTTCATTTACATCCTAAATCAAATGTCGAAACCCATTCCTGAGTGAATTAGGAACGACCCTACGACAAGCGAAAAGACCCAGAACTTCGATAACCACCGTGATGTATGTGGCGAGTAGTTCGACAAACGCACAAAAAGGACCATGAACATTTTACCTCACCGTATGGGCTGTGTCAAGGCTTATTTTTAAATCACAGCATTAAGAGAAAGTCATTCCCCTGGTTGCACACAACCACTCGTACTACCCTGCCTTTATTTTACCGAAAGTAAATTTATTCCAGTCGAAAGAAATGAAGTTTCTCACCAGCAGCTGTCAACAGTTCAAGCGACTCAACTTGGGTAACCTATGGTCTCTCGGCAGTCTAGACTTCCTCCTCGCGATATTGAACACACTTGAGCAGGACCTCAATTCCAAAGCATTTCCTCAACATATTGAGTTGCTGGCACGGAAGGGTGTGTTTTCCCAGAACGACATGTCCGACTTTAGCGTCTGCGACGAGCCCCAGTTGCTACCACGTATGCCGTTTTATAACAAGCTTTACGAGGCTCACTATTCCGAGAAGAATTATAGCAACGCCAAGATCGTTTTCCAAACGTTCAAGTTTGAAAACTTGGGAAAGTACAGATATTGATATTTGAAAATCGACTGCTTACTTCTTTCCGACGTAATGCAGAATTTTAGGGAATGGACCCTAGGAAACTGCGAGATCGATCAACTGCATTTCGTGTCGCTTCCTGCCCTCAGCTCAGCCTCCGCGCTTACAAACAAAGGTCAAACGTGAATCGCTTTACGACGGCGACGCCTATCTTTTTATGAAATCGGGTTTACGAGGAAGAATTGTGCAATATGCAGCGAAACATGCGAGAGCTAACGTTCCAGCCAGCGACTCGCTCGATCCTAGCAAAGAAGCTTCTCAAATATTTGACCTCGATGTGAAAGGTTTTTACGCAGCAACGGTGAGGCAATCGCTTCCGTGCGGCCATTTCCGGTTGCTCGATTGGGAAAAAATTGATGCCCTTCAGCCCAATCAGTTTTCAGATGACTTGCCCATTGGTTACATTTTCAGATGACTAGCCCATTGGTTACATCTTAGAGGTAGACCTAGTCTATCCGCAGGCACTACACGACTCGCATGCAGACTTTAATTTGGCTCCAGAAAAACAAGAAGATCCTTTCGAATGGCTTTTGTCGTATCAAAAGGCGCCAGTAAAAAGCTTTGATCTGCACGAAAGAGAACCGGAGCGTAAGGTTTTTTAACACTATTTCCCAAATGTAATTATGCTATTTATTTCTGAAACCTAAAGTTGTGCCTGCTGCTAGGGATAAATCTAAAGAATATTCATCGCGTCCTGCAGTTTTCCCAGCGTGCCTTTCTAAACAAATTTATTGACTTCATTCACAATCTGTGCAAGCAGGCTACCAACACCTTTTAGAAGAACCTGTAAAAGCTCTTTATGAACTTGATATACAAAAATACGATTGAAAACCCTCGCCAGTGTAACGACATTGCCAATAGCGTTTCGGAGAACGAAGTAGTACAAAAATCTGCATAAAGCTAACATCAGGTAATTTACAGCGATTGGTCCGAACGTGGTCATGTTTCGATGTTCACAGAAGAAAACTTTGCACTTGAAAAAGCCCATATACGCAGGATTCTTTACCCTAAAGATTTCAAAGATTGTCACGTAAGATTTCTTTTATAATCGGACTAGGAGAGTATTCCTGGATGCTCTTGCTGCATATAGCGGTAGAGATTAATTTATCCTTCAAATCAACGGTCGTGACGTCGACGAGAGGCTCGCAGACCTTACCGAGAGCCACGCAGATACTTCCGGTGACCCGTCTGAGCACGCCTTGTATTCGCTTCGAAAGGAAATGCGACAGAGTTTTCAATAACGAGGTGGCGAAACACCTCACCTGGCAGATGAATCCGAGCCATCTAAATGGGCCACTATGTCTGATCACTTGTTAAAAATCTATCTACATTTTTAGTACAGCACACACAAACATACACTCAACAACTTCCTCGAATAAAGATACTTGGGTTGTACCATTTCAAACAATCTTTCCTGGGACTTGCACATCGACTCAAATACTTCAAAAGCTACTAACAAAATATGGCAGTTCCCACAAATTTTTCACACCCGAATTAAGTTACTAGTTTATAAATCAATATTACGGCCCACACTGAAATATGCGATCATCATCTGGGACCCGTACACGGCTGATGATATACAAAAATAAGATAGTATTCAAAGAAAGGCTCCACGATATCTTTTTTACAATTTTGGAAAATATGACTCACAGTCGATATTAATAAAACAAACTGTCTTGAAAGCTTTTACTGACCTCGCAGAAACAACAGATTAAAATTGCTCTACCAAATCATCACGGGCGATCTTCACCTCAATACTGACAACCCCATTAGCGTTTCCGCGAGAGCCAACATAAGGGCCGCCCACATGAGAACAGCAGTTAACTTATAGATTCGCATTGGCTGCTTCAAACATCCATTTTCCCCTCGAACCATATCAGATTAGAATATGTTTCCTACCAGCATTGCTGACCCCGACTCACTTGACAGTTTCCTGCACCAGCTGAACATGCCTTCGTCAAAAGTTGTATATATTATGTGCCCCTAGTATATGTATTATGTGTCATTTTATCACTGATCTTTTTGCTTCTTTCCATTCTTACTAAAAGTTTGTCGGGGTAGTAGTTTTGTGGAAAAAATAATAAAACAATAATTGTTTTTGACTTCGCGAAATACAGCAGAATATTAATAATCATATAATAATAATAATAATAATTAATAATATAATAATAATAATAATTTATTTCCACAAACATTCAAAACACAATACAAGATACTTGGTCTGCCCAAGCCAAGTGAGGCTTGCAGGGCAAGGGCTGGCAAGTAGCGCGGCGCAAGGAAAAAATAAAGAAGAGAAAAGAAAAGGCCAAAAGGTAACAGAACATCCATTACTAGTATAAATATGAAAGAAACCGATACAGCGATACTACAGTGATATATGTGTCAACATTTTTTTCAGCTTTCTCCTTGTGTTTGCATTGAAGATGTCTTCGGGAAGCTTGTTGAAAATAAAAGGCAAATAATATGAGCGCACTTTTTTCCCATAGCGCGTAAAACATTGGGGGGTCACAAATCGCGCAGTGTGACGAAAAATTCTACAAGGGATGGAAGGGCACTTAAATTCGTTAGACCGAAAATGGCGGAGTACAACACTTTGCACAAAAAGGAAGAGAAATTTGGCAATCGTAAAAATGTGAAGATATCCTCTTCAGATGAGGTCCCCAAATTGGACCCAACGCTCTTTACTAAACCCTTCAAAATACGATAAACTTTGACGTGCCACAGCTCGGAGCAGTTTGCAAATATAGTAATTCCATGCCTAAGAATGCTGTAGCCCAGGCCGTGCGCAACAGATTTCCTTATAGCAAACGGCATATGAGTTCTATTATTAAAAAAATACAACTAACGCTTCGAAGTTTCCCACAAACGTAAGATAAATGTGAATTCCACGATATGTCGGAGTCAAAAACACTCCTAAATTCTTTACACTATCAACATACTCTAACATAGTGCATGCGCAATTGACACACCCTGACCGATGTAAAGGAAACGACAACTCATGGTACACCCTTTTTAGTGAATTTCTGAAGCAGATTAATTTAGATTTTGTATGAGTTAACTGTAATTAAATTTTCGGCGAACCAGTCCATGACTCGCGCGGAATCATGGCTAAGCAGACGAACGACTTGATCGTACTTTAGATGACGGGAGATAAGGACAGTGTCGTCAGCGTACTGAAAGATGATGCAACTCGATACTCTTGATGAAATGTCGTTTACATACAGATTAAAAATGAAGCTGACAAAGCGGATCCTTGTGGGACGCCAGCTTTTATTGCTACACGCGTGCTTGTAAAGTTTCCTACATATACCATCTGAGAGCGACTAGAAAAAAAATGTTGAAGTGTGTTAAAGAATGGACCGCAGAAGCCGAAATTATACAATTTACGAAGAAGGACACTGTGGTTCACTGTTTCGATCGCTTTTGCTACGTCTATGAACATAACACAAGCAAATAGGTTCTTATCCAACGCGCCGTGTATTAGATGAGCAAAATCCTCAAGAAGCGGCTGTGTGCCTTTTCCAGCCACGAACCCATATTGGCTGTGCGATAAGATGTCAGAGCTCTCAACAAAGCTAGTCATAACAATGAAATCCAATTTTATGAAATGTTTTAAGTAGAATGCTATGGCTGACCATGTCGAATGCCTTCGCCATATCAATAAAAAGTGCACACGCGACTTGATGCCTTTCAAAAGCAAGATGCAGTTCATCAGAAATATCTTCCACAAGTGGTTGGGTACCCCGGACCGCTAACGAACCCATATTGCCTAGACGATAGAATATCAAAGCTATCTAGGTACGACGTCATAGTATTCAGGATATGTTTTTCCAAAATTTGCACTATACAAGGTAAAATTGAAATTGGACGGTAGTTGTTAAGTTTTTACGCTCTCCACCTTTGAATAAGGGCTTTACTAAGGCACTCTTCAAATCATCCGGAATTTTCCCACTGGAAATGAAACCATTTAACATATGAAGGAGCACGTGCTTTATAAAATCATAATTTCTGCGTAGGTCTTCTGCATTGATTCCATCTATACCAGGGGACTTGTTTGATTTAAAACTGAAAAGTGCAGTTCTGACATCGAGCTCCATCATCTGAGGAAGGAAAGCCGAGGAAACATTTGAGTCTAGAGTTCCTGCCGAAAACAGAGCATCATCACGGGCTACTGCCGGAGAATTTAGCGAAGAACGTATTAAAATCCTCAACCAGTTGCGTTGTATCGTGACCGAATGCTTTCTCGAGTGTGTGATCAATTGATTTGTTAATACCCTTGCCTCGTAGTTGATTCACCAAACACCAGGTATGTGATATATTTGACCTTGCGAGAGTTCACTCGGTCTTCGCCGGGTGTTAGCGCGTCCAAACGATTTCGTATACTCGAACTCGTTTCAACGAGCACGCGCATCGTGCCCAGGGCATCTTTAGTCCAATTGCACGTGTCATCAGTTAGCCGTCGTGTCCCGACGTCTCCTCACAGTGATGACCTCCTGTATCTGCAGGCACAATTGACTCAAGCCCGAAACGTGGAATAATAACAATAATAAAATAGTAATAATAATAATAATAATAATAATAATAATAATAATAATAATAATAATAATAATAATAATAATATAATAATAATAATATAATATAATATTTATTCATGAGGGAAAAAAATTACCAAGTTCAGCATCGGACCTGGTCAAAGCCGGCAAGGGCTTGTGGGACCAGATCCAGCAAGAGAAGAAGCAAAGAGCGAGCTCGCATATTGACACACAATATGTAAAAATAAAAAGAAGATAAAAATATTTCACACAAAATTGTCCTTGCTCCCGCAGGACGAACAACGGAGTTAGCCACGGGGCCAGCAGATCAGTCAAAACACAAAAAAAGGCACTTAACGGTGCACACACAACACACACACACGCACTCACTTGCACGTCCGTATTGAAGAAAGGCAAAGCAGAACGTCGGGACGAACAGACCAAGACTGTAGTTACAATTAGTGTAGGGCACTAAAAAAGGAGCACCAACGAGAAAAAAAATCGCTGGGCAAACTCGCATAGGTCTTAGGGCCTCACGATGATGCAGATGAAACAACAATCTACTTCAGGACAAAATTGAGAAACGAAAAGGAAAATAATATCGCAAACAGAATTGTCAACGTTTCACCGATATCATTTAAAGCTCACAGTCACTGTCGCGATACGTCAGAAAATGTTGTTTTTAGAGTTTTCTTTAATTTCTTGTTTGAGGTAATAGAACAAATTGAGTCTGGTAAATCATTGAACACTTTTGGCACATAAAAAGCGCGCGTACTTTCACCATATCGCGTTCTCACTCGTGGTATGTCGAAACGAGAGGTAGCCCTAAGTTCACGCGACGAATGCGATGTGACATTAAATTCGCTCTCACAGAAGTGGCGCCAGATCACAGTTTGGAGAAAGAGGAGTGGAATGAGGGCAGTTCAAGCGAACCAAACAAGTTAGCGCTTGACAAAAATGTTTTGTTATACGTAACGTTCTTGAGGATTGCGTTTGAAATTCGGTCAATTCTGGAATGCCAAAAGAGTGGACAGTTAAAAAAATTGTGATCCCGTACCTTAGTAATAATAATAATAATAATAATAATAATAATAATAATAATAATAATAATAATAATAATAATAATAATAATAATAATAATAATAATAATAATAATAATAATAACATTTATTTTCGAGGACTATACTAATGACAAAGAAGTCAGGTCCGTCAAAGCCGACATGGGCTTGTGTGACTGACCCTTTAAGGCAAAATTAATCACATAATCGGTTAAGAAAAAAGTTAAGACACTAGAAGACTACAGTAAATGTTCACTTCAGTAGTACTGATC
>JAZHYW010047424.1:0-27620 GCA_037355805.1 Ixodes ricinus | reverse complement strand
AACTGGTAGCATTTGGCTACCGGACGCACTAAGCAAATGTTTTGTCGTCACTAAAGGACGACCCCGCATGACCCCGTTCGCGCTCTTGTATCGAGTACTCATTGCACTTGACATTCAGTTTAGAGGAGATCAGTAACTCCGGACAATCCTGGCAGCCAGTCGCACGCGATTTGTTTTGGGAACGAGTTCCAAACAAACTGGCTGGGTGGTGCAAGGCACTGGCCAACTCGAGGGGTTAATGCCACCACGCATCCCTCCAGCTTTTGACAAGCAGTTCCAGTTTGCGCATTTTGACTGCAGGTCCATCGCACGCAACGTCTGCATGTCGGTCGACGCATTGAAGAGGTGAGGAAGTTCCCGTGGAGCATCCAAAGGAACGCAAGCTGGCCAAGACTCTGCTCCGTTTCCCGGAGGTGATTTCAACGATGCTGGAGGAGCTGCACGTGCACCCGTTGTGCGACTACCTCTTCGAACTGTCCCAGACGTTCTCAGAGTTCTACGACAGCTGCTACTGCATCGAGAAAGACAAGGCGACCGGTGAGGAGGGGGGCTTGCACGTGGCGGTTGCCGCTTTAGTTCAGCGGACCCCTCACGTTCACTGGTACCGAGCCACTGAAACCCAAATTTGATTACAGTGGTGCCCCTTGGTGGTCAGTTTGTTCGTTTGTAGTTTGCTGGTTAGCTGGCAATATATAGACTGTTTTGAGGCAAGGGGGTAAGGAAAAGTTCACATTGCAGACAGGCGAGATTTTATTGTTTATTTTTTCTCAGGAACGGCGGCGCTGCGATCGTAGAGTTCGGTTCTGAGAGGCACAGGTTGGAGCCTGTTCTCCAAACAAAGGCGGCTCCGATAGCGGTTGCCTGAATGAGAGTTGTTCTATAGTAACTGACGAAATGAAACCGACCGGGCGTGTATGTCGAATGCCAGCGTCCAGCACGTGTTCCATGCTTTGCAACCTGCCTTGGCTGAGCACACGTGCTGCACACGTGCTGCACGGGCAGCTGACGCGATTGGCGAAGGTAAGCTCGCTCCAGAGGCGGGACAATTGAAGTTCCTCCCTGCTGTTCCCACTTTGTCAGTTGCTACCGTGCAAGTTGATAAACCAACCTCTTTTTCTTTTTGTGGGCCTGAAAGATGTTTTGTTTGTTGCCGTCTTTTCAGGCCAAGTGGTGAAAGTCAACAAGGGCCGGCTGTTGCTCTGCGAAGCGACCGCTGCCGTCATGACCAAGGGATTCCACATCCTGGGAATCAAGACTGTGGAGAGGATGTGATGTCGCCGCAATTAAAGTACCGTCTTTAAATTATTACGAAAGAATGAGGTCTCTCTTATGTCACGCCACGGTGGTGGCACTTCGGGTGTATTTCTGGTCTGGCGGTGTGGGCGGAAGTTGCATTGGCCAAAACGACGCATTGCTGCGTCGTTTTGGAAGAAACAAACCTGCCTTCCCGTCAAGTACTGCGACTGGAGCTGCACCAAACATGCCGGGAAAGACGTCAAAATATTTTTCCTGCGTTTTCTGCCCGGCCGATTCGTCCAAGAACGTGGATAGGTGTCGTGAAAAGAAAACCGGACACCGTTGAACCATGATTGCTTGTACGGGAATTAGTTTTCGGTAAATTCACGGAAATTTGTGATTGTAATATTTCTTATGTTCGAACATGAATGCAGGAAAACAGTCAAGTTGTCCGGACCGAGCCCAGTGCGTCTTCGCGTTCAAAGCGACCGTCTGATCGTTCAAACTGTTGTTTGCTCTTTCAAACTCATCAGCTTGTTCAAGCTGTTGTTTGCTTGTTCAATCGACAATGGCTTGTAGACTACACTGTAGTAGGCTCGGCTTAAACAACAGATGCAAGTGGATGTTGATCGTTCCTAGTGGTAGCCATCACCGACTTATCCTTCCCGATTCAACTCGCACCTTGACGCCGACATCATTGCATTCCCACGGATTGTTGACGGGAGACTGTGTGCTCCTTGCCCACACCCTGTTGGACATGCACAACGCCGAGTGGTGTCTGCAAGGGGTGCTGCAGTTTGTCTATAAACATGAGTTGTGTATACCGGAGCGTGGACACTAAAGGCTCATGAGTTGGTGTGTACCAGAGCCATCTATCGATAGTGCTGAAACGCTTCCGGTCTACATACACATTTCCCAATTTCTTATGAACCATTCTTTCGTCGTGGACTCGGTATAATTCTTCCTAAGTTACGAGCAACCACTTCTCGTAGATAGTGCATAGGTTTGATTTTGCAAATACGGCGCTAAACCTGCGGTCTAGTTATACGCAGGTCGGAAGTGTGCCAGGGCCGGCTGATAGGTGGCGACGGTGTGCTTCCGATCGATCGTTGGCGGTTGGAAGCTGGCACACTGCACGCTCGAAACGTAAATATCTGAACCTCTCTTAAGAGAGCCTCGGGCTAGCCTCTGCTCCACTGCCATCGAGTGTTCCAAGACGGGTACATCTGATTTTCGGGCTCGTTCCGAAATGTACCTGGTCCCAGTCAAGACCTTGAGTGTTCCTGTCTTGGCCTCAAGGTCACTCGCCACGGCAAAGGTAAGAAGTCTCTAAACGGGCTGTGCCTCGGGGGCACTGTAGGCTTCCAGCGGCAGTCTCAAGTGAGGCGATTTACAGAGTGTGTCTCTGGTTTTGAGCCGGGCTGTGGCCCGGCTCCAGAACTACCGGAACTGTGGGTTTCCCGTCGGCGGGCTGTGGCAGCCTGCGCGGACGCAATTCCCGACACTGGTGGTGGCTAAATTGCTGCGTTTTATTGTTTTTGTATGCGTCTTATGGCAGAAAGTTTCTCGAGGCTGAAAGAATTGTATCGTTTTTGGGAACAGAAAACAAGCAAATGAAAGCTACTTCTGGTAAGTCCATGTGTGACAGAACAAAATCAAATTGCAGCCGGAATGTTTGTTTCCTTTTATGCAGATTTTTCACATACACACTCAGCTGTGACAATCTGCAAAGGTCTTAACGGTGTAAAAATTTTTAACCACACGAGCTAACCGAAAGGCACGGGTACTCGCCACATGAACACAAAATTAAGTGAGTCTCGTCAATCGAACAAGACGCCGTACATGCCCCACGGTGCCGCATTATCTGAACAGGGTCTGTTTGAGAAAGATTTCTAATAACGCAGCACATCCAATCCACAGTGTCGGCGACAGTCCAGGCCCACGAAGATCCGACAGAATCCGGAGTTGTTTTAGGGCATGTTTTCAGGAGAGCTTGTTCCTTTTTTCGCGCAGCAAAGCAAGGATTGGATGCGTCTGCCCCGTCCCCCAGCCCGCACCCAATCTGCTATTCTACGCGAGGCCCGCGAAGGTTTTCTGGAGATTATCTTGGGAGAGATAATCCTCAAAAAACGTCGATGGTCCCATTTCTCCTTTGTTTGCCGCAGAGGCCGAGCAGGCTATGGGCCCTGGTATTCCTGGTTCTCGCAGTGAAAAATAACACAAAAACAATGACCGCATCTCCACGTGGTGAATGATGTTGATTGGGGCGAAGCTCTGGTGGGTGACTGGTGATACTGATTTTATTGTTCATAGGTAGTGCTGAGTTCCGGGTTGCGTTTCGACTTCATTATTACTGCTTTATGGTCGGTAAAATGCAGAGCCAGTGGTTCTTCTAGCGGATCAGCTTGGATCCGCTAGAAGCCGTCAACATCTCCACCGCTTAAGTCAACGATCCATGTCAGAAAGAGAATGTTTGGTATGGAGCATTGGTTATATACGCATTTGAGTATTTGACCGCCAGCGCCATCTCGTCTATAAACGTTGAGCCAATGCATGCAAAGTTTAACGCGATTATATACGCATTTGACCGCAGCGCCCTCTCTCGTCTACACAGCGTTGAGCCAATGCATGCAAAGTTTAACGCGATTATATGCGCATTTGACCCGCATGCGCCCTCTCCTGTATAGACGTTGAGCGGCTACATGCAATGTTTCATCCATGACATCCCCAGCTCTTGAGTTATTACAGTGTAGACCGCATATAACGTATGTCACGGGAGTCGCGAAAATCCGCACTATAAGCGGTACCGTGCTATAACCAAAACATCAATTTTTCAGGCCAAAATACATGACATGAGACAACTTACCTTTGTAAAACAATTTATTTTAGTGTTAGATGAAAAATAAAGCTTAGTGTGAGGAAAGTCCTTATTTCACCAGACTAGTCACTTCTCTCTCAAGTGTGTCACACATTTTGAAAGAAATGAGTGACTTTTGCCTAGTGCAGCCTTTTAGACAGCGTTGCTGACGGACGTTGCGAGCGTTTAGGATTGCTAACACTAATCGCTTTTCTCCGGTGATGAAAATGCCTGAAAATTTGGATCCTTTACACGGTATGCGCCAGTGATACCTTGAACTTGAGCACCACGCATGAAATGCTCCAAATAAGAAATCCGGAGCGATGTTCGAGGACACAAATGCTTAAGGGCACAGGGTAAGTCCTATGCTCCCCATGCATTTGAGGCCATGTTGAGGAACATTTTTCTCGGTGACTATTAGGAGTATTCCGGTCATGTATATATCATTTTGTTCGAAATTTAGTGTTCTATCTACTGAACTAGAATTATTTCAACCAATCTAAAATAAGTATTTTTTTCAATTTTTTTATTTTATTACTGAAATTTTAGTTTTTTTATGTATTAAAAAAAATATTACTCAAAAACTGCTGGGTGCATATTTTTAATTCTAGTTCAGTATCTTTCAACACCCATGTAGGTGGTAGGAATAAAAAATCAACCCTCTATAATGTCAGGTTAAGGAAAAAATGGTACCTATGTACTAAAAAACACTGTTTTGAGATAATTCAGTTTAAAGTAAAAAAACAGGTGAATAACAAATTTCTATTGGCACCAACAGCCTTAGAGTCATTTTTTCAATAGCCGCCAGCTCGGAAGGCATTGCTAAAGTCATGTCTTTGCTTTTCGGCTTATCGCCTTGATTGCCGGGCCTCTTTTGTGACCTGCCATGTCGCGTGGTCCGTAAAGTATATTCGAGTGATGTCAACTTCCCTCAGCCACTTGATGGTGTTCCACACATGGTTCCATCCACACGACTTCAAAACATTGGCTTGTGCAATGCTACCACCATTGAATGAAAGAACAGCATCCAATACCGCCATTTTGTCGTTACAAAACACAAAAACTTGAAAGTACACATGGTACACACCTGGAAAAAACGTGCACAGCGTCTCGGGATTGTCTTGGTTGAAAAAATGCTATGCAATAGTTGTCAGATAATTTTTTTAAGATTATCTGTTACTGGGCAAGCCTTTACGTCTGGTGTTGAATTTGTTTTGTGGCAAAATTTATTGATAAACAGGGGGCGTATCCCAAAAGGAGGCGTGGTCACCTGCTACTTGCTTTCGGAAGAAGTGATTTTCAGCCCGAAATATAACTTTTAAAGAACACTGTGACAATGGAAAATGTGCAGAAAGAACTAAACTTGTTAAATTGCGAAAAAAACTAAAATCGATTTTTTTTTCATTTTTGCCTTACCCTGTGCCCTTAAAAGCACCACTGTAGTCGAAGTAAACAAACACAACGACACGGGCGTTTCTGCTGTCTTGAGAGTGCCGCCACGACATCGCCGCACAAGTAGGTGGATCTTCCCTTCTAGAACGTGCTGGGTTATCATAGCGACACACGACAGAAATTCGCAGCAAAGGATAGCGCTCTTACGCGGAACGATGAGCTTCCACCACGCCTTCCACGTCGACGATCACCACCGACGCTATGTTCGCAGGTAGAAGAAGCCGGCCCGCGACCGGCATGCAATGCGCGCGACCAGTTCTCCTCGACCTGTGATTGGTCCGTCATTGCGCTTGTTTCCAACGCAGCGGGGGAAAGTTGGGCTCGCTCCAACTCCTTGCGTCGTGAAACACACGTGCATGCGTCCCTCTGTCGCTATGGCAACTGAAGCCTCTCTCTTTGCTTTTCCTCGCTTCTTTGAGCAATCTCCTTGACCCCGCGAGCCGCAAGTGCCGCTTGCGGCTAGCGCCGTTATCTAGTGTCGCACAGGGAAGTGTGCTCGCTGCACCGGTCGGTCGGCGGGCTGTTGCAGAAACCGCACTATAACCGGCATTTGCGCGCGGCTGCATTTTAAGCGGTATGTAATTACATGGAGTTGTATGGGAGGCGAACCGGTGGTTGAAAAAGCCGCGTTATACCCGGTCCTGCACTATAAGCGGTTACGTTGTAAGTGGTCTATACTGTACCACATCTCAGAGCCCCCTACTTGTCCCGCAGTCGTGGCCGAGTGGTTAAGGCGATGGACTAGAAATCCATTGGGGTCTCCCCGCACAGGTTCGAATCCTGTCGACTGCGCAAACATTTTTTCTTTTTTTAAGAAGACAGATGGGATGGCAATCGATGTGAGCACGGGAAGCCGGACGGATAGACGGACAAGGCTAGACCCTAAGGAGCTTCGCCCCTAAAAGGGTAAGCATCCTGAATAGAGAAAAATGTAGGGCCCTTCCACTTCATGTAAAGATGGAGGACCAGCGAAGCTGTTATCTTTACGACATCTAGGACGATGCCTAGAGGACGGCTTCTTGGACGACCTTGAGGACGACCTCGAGGACGTCGTCTAGGACGACCTCAAGGACGACTTCTAGGACGACCTCGAGGACAACCTCAAGGACGACCTCGAGGACGACCTCGAGGACGGCGCCTAGCGGACGTCGTACTCTAGGCGTCATTCTCGAGGACGATTTGTAGGACCGACGCCTAGAAAAATTCAGCCTTTCCACTCTGGTGAAAACCAGAGCGTAAAGGCTGGAAGGTTGCCGCCATCTATAGGCGTTGGCGGCAACCAGACAACCGGCAAGCTGGTTGTTGCCGTCGCTTATAGATGGTGGTAGCTGTCTGGAGTTTTGTGTTGACACGCTGCTTGTCCGCAGACAATACTGGGGAAACTAGCCCTTAACAGCTCCGCTGTAATAAAATAAAAACTTTCAGAAAAGACTGGCAAACTTTGAATACAACGTAAATGGAGAGTTGCACTGGCCGGGTTTCCACGGCCCAGGCGGGTGGCATAAATTTGTGGCAGTGGGGGGCAGGACAGTCACAAAATGGCGGTGGCCCGAGAGAGCTCTTTTTGGAAAGGTCTATGCGGAGCGCAAGTTCATCTGGTTCTTTTGCTGGGGTATTGGTGACGTCAAAAGGCAGAGCTCCGATTGGCTCCAATTGAAGGCTAGAGGGCAGACCAAAGTGTAAGATAGACAGGTCGGGAAACGGCCCGTAGAAGCCTACCGCAGCGCCGTGACCGGATTGTGTACTCGTCTGCTTGCGGGTACCCCCGATTTGCGACAGATGGCGCTGCGGCGGGAGGAAAAAATTGGAATCGGATTTGCATGGAACTCTATGGGAGAGTGTGCAAAATAAACCGAGAGCATGACAGTTTTCCATTGAAAATCCACGAGAAACCATCTTCGTCAGTTTAGCTTGGTCGCCACCGTGTCAGCCCAACCAGAGTAAGAGTTTGTGGTGCTCCACATAGATGGCGCCACAGAAAAAGAGATAATAGCCAATCGGTGCTCGAGCGTTCTGACGTCACCCCCAACCCTGCAAAAGAAGCAGACGAACGAGCTCCTCCTATAAAGTCCTCCACTTTTTTCCACTTTGGCAGAGCCAATGCCGGAGAGGAAATGAGGAGGGACTTGACTCCTCTCCGGCGTTTGCTCTGCTAAAGTGTAAACAGTGGAGGACTTTGAGGGAGGAGCTGGCCCTGCATGTCTCAACCTGCGACAGACCAATACACCTCGGCCGTCTTCGAGCTTAAAATCATTGTTGCCATTCATCTGAAGCTTTAGTCTGAAATGGCAGCAAACTCTTTTCCATCCTCCAGAAATGTTGGAATGGTCCGCGACGGGGCAGAGCGAGGTTGCAACAATTGCCATTTCTGCCCGCTCTGCACTAAGCGCCAAAATGGCGGCGCCACAGGGGAATCAGGGAATGGAGTTACAATACTCCAAGCTTCGCTCATTTAGTAGCTCTATTCAAGGGCAGACGATGGAACGGGGGGTGCAGTACGCGAGTTAACGTTTATTACCGTACAAAAAGAAAAATTTACAAACGACTGTTCTTTCTTTTCAACTCCTCCCCCCCCCCCCCCCTCTTTTTTTTTTATAAATACAAACATTCGTTTGGCTAGATATTTACAGTAGCAGTTGGTTACCGTCTTACAAAAGGCCCCTTGAGAGTAGCGGCCGGCAAAGTCGCGTTGGCCTGCGGTCGGCGGCCAAGTATATGTACAGCTCGAGCAAGCACGCGCAAGGGGGTTCCAGTCTTCCTGGTTCCCAGAAGCACCACCGAGTTTTTCATGTTTTTTTCGGACCGCCGGTATCCGACGCGGACCACGGTCACCTTCGTGGCAGCGACCGGTCTCCGTGACTTCCTCAGAATCCAGTCCTGTGCAGTTCCTGCAGCTGGTAGTGAAGCTTCTCTTCTTTTGCCCTCCTCGTGTGACTCAGCTGTTGAAGACAGCACAGAGGAGAGTAGGTTTCAGCGTGCAGTACCGTGCAACTGCTCAAAATTGCAAAGTGTGAAAGGGACCCTCGAAGCGTGACAATAGCAGTGTTTCACACATACGGTGCAGAAATGGCACTAGGTTGGCTGCACGAGTGCCATTGTCGCCGACGAGCCGAGACCGACGGGCAGGAGCTCCGGTCATCCCGCCTCCAGCACGAGCTTCCTACCTTCGACAATGCGTGCTCGCAGTGTATGGCTACACGCGCATGTAGCCATACCGTGGCAGAAGGCACTGAGCACAAGCTGGAGGCCGGGCGTTAGAAAGACGTTTCCCGCCATTCCCGTCCTGTCGGTGACTGTAGTGTCGGCACTGACTTGCAGCTGAGCACGGTGCAAGACATACATATCGGTGCGGACACTACGCACATCGCAGTTGCTAGATAAAGTACTCTCCTCTCTCTCGGCCGTAGTTTCGTGGCTCGACGGCGGCAATGACGGTTTAAGGAATGCGTCGAAGCGAACGGAGAGATCCCTGGCACGGCGTTAAAGTCGGCATCCATCAAGATCTGCGCAGATGCTCCGAAGCAGAAATTGCGCCACCCAGATGGCGGGGACGTTGTCGGCTAGGGCCACTAGGTGCACGCCAATAAAACTATCTGGTCGATTGTGTTGCAGCGTTCGCCGTGCTGAGTGTCCTCACCTATTCACATCTTGCACCGTGGTGCTCAGTAAGCACTGTGTCATGCGTGTAAACGGGGAAAGGCCCTGGTCGGTTGCTATGCTCAGTCCACCCCTCTGCCGACAGTGCGGTGGGCGTTGCGTCGCAGTTCAGCGGGGCACTCGGGCGTTCCGAGCTCAAGATCAGGTCCAACAATTGCGGCCGCGGACCGTCTCCGGAGTTGCGACCATTCCACATGAGATGGCGCTAGCCATGGATCCAAACTTAGTTTCCGGTCGAAATGGCGCCGAGTTGGCACTGTGGTGTGTGCGTGGACAGACCTTTAGTGGAGTGCCATTGTCTTACAAAGGCCCTAACAACGTTCTCGTGATTGAGATTTCAGTGAAATTGGTATTGTTGTTTACTGCAGTAATTGAACTGAATCCTAAAGCTTCTTAAGCAAACTTGATAGTAAACTGCAGCTCCAGTGTAATTACACACATTTATAAAATTTTTTGCAATAGTGATTTATTTATGATGAATGAAACTCCTTTGTAAAGACTACATTAGCTTTGAAATGCATATTAGACTTTTGGGAATTGCCACATCTACTTAAAACTCTTGCAGAGGCCCAAGTAGACACGCTCCAGATGGGGAAGGTCTTGCGACTTAGACCGCGCAAGGTTTGAGGCTCTGCCAAAAGATGGCAGCACTGAATTTTTTCAAATTTTGCTCCCCATTTTGTTTGTGGCTAAAAAACTTGATTTTTAAGGCAACAAATGTAATTTTTAAGTAACAATTAAGCGGTAGAGGCTCAAAGAATCCCCGAAACTAAAAATGGTCGAGGGGCCAGAGGGGTGCTGCAACAAAATCCTAGCATCCAGTATTTTATAGTCTAAACGTCAACCACGCTCTGGCCGTACCACAGACACCAATTTTTGGCTAGAAGCGACACCAAAACATTATTTAAAACGAATAAACTGAATGTCTTTACGTCAAACTACCCGTAAAAGCGGTGTAGCTTCGCGGAGTACGACGGCGAACTGCGTGCACGCGAGCCCTGTCAAACTTGGCCGAACCGGCCTTCCCTGCTCTCCCGCCTATTCAACTCTCGTGGGGAGCGGCCAATCCCGAACGGCCAGATTGTAACGTCAATGGCAGATGAGAATCTGTTCTTTGATCCCCTCATACTTGTTTCTTGATTTGTTTCAGTTTCGATGGTGTGAACATAAGCAATGACCAGTACAAAGTGGCTACCCATAAGTGCCTGGATCAACTTTCTGCCATCAAAAGGTTTTAGAGCCGAACCTGTACCAAAGGATTGGTTGGAACAGACTCTGAAATAAACGCTCATGGACCGTTGTACCTAATTTGTGCATCGTGTTGTATTCACGTCTCTAACATATGGGCCTCATGTCTTCCGCTTGGTAGTATCTTTAACCTCATCCTTCAACAGCCTCAAGAAGGCCACCATTAGCTTGGCACAAATGCCATACACTGATTGATGGATGGTAATGGCTATGCCATTTGTAATGGGCGGCAGCTTGCGCCACCTAGCTGCCGCCCGTTACACTGAGATGATGATAGCAATCAAAGTTGTCAGACTGAATTTTGAAAAGGGTCTATTACGAATAACATATTAGCTGCACATGCTAAAATGAGGGTCATGATAACCTATCTCCACTCTCTGGACTTCTTGCAATCAATGATTTACAATAGGCATTGAACAAGGTGAAATTTTCTGACACCTAATGATAGATAAATGCCCCACCAAAATGCATTACTTTCCAAAACAAAGAGACAAAAAGGGAGGAGGTGGGACTCACGGTTTAGGAAACTCATGGGGTTTACCTAGCGGGACCCAGGAGTATTAAAAGGTCATAATAACAACCCTAATGGTAGACGACTGGAAAGTACCATAATTTTCTAAACTTTGAGTGCAAAAGCAAAGTTGACTTACCATTCTTTTTGGCATGAACTGAGAGAGGAATGCATCTGTGCTGAGTTTGCCTGTGGAATAAACAAAAAGAAACAGTTTGCTGTCACAGCCAAAACATGAGTTTGGGACCGGGTTACCGGAAGCGGCTACTGAGCCAAGCCATATAACACGTCCTGTGTTAAACAAGATAACAAAAAATTGGCTGCATGTTTGGTCACTGCCAAGCGTGTCTAAATGCGGTAACTTTATAAGGTTGGGTAGTGCTCTTAGTTCGGTTGGTGCCTAGGGCAGTACGCCCCTAGTCTTTCACTGCCTGGGGTGGGTGGTGCTCTTAGTTAAGGGGTGCCTGGGGCAGGGGTTTGTATGGAAACAGATTACGTTGCACCATTGTCTCTCTGTGACGCTGCGCACTTCCCTTGAGCACCACCTGAACAAAAAGCCTTTGTGCTTAACTTTTTTGGTACACCAAAAGAGGGGAAGCATGCTTTTGCACCCTTTCCACTCCTCCTTGTTCTGCATGCTCTTTCTACACCACCTGTTTCTGCTCCTCTCTTTCTTGCCCTTTCCACCCGTCTCTGCTCTATGCGCTTTCTCACACCACCTGCTTCTGCTCCTCCCATTCCTGCGTGCTGGGTTTGTAGCTCAGTCAGCAGCGCACTCAGCTTCATCGCCAGTGACAAGGGTTTGATCCCTGGCACTGGTTGCCGTTTCTTTTCAAAGTTGTTTAGCGGTTACGGACCGACCGACCTACACATTTCGTGCTTACCGTAAAATGCCGGGCAAGCGCCCACTCAAAATTTAGAAATAATCGTGACAGAATGGGGGATGGGCGCTTGTCCGGTCATCAATTTTAGACATAAATGTACTGTGCATATTTCCTTAGATCTTACAAATTTGGGAATAGCCGCTTAATGTGGTAGAGGCGGATGCGCGGTATTCTACAATATGCGGCTCCTGAGGTTGGTTCGCCCTATAAAGCCACCGCTTTAAAAGGTGCTTGCATCAGAATCGCTGATAGCAAAAAAAAAAAAAACCTACAGCCGGGCCGAAAGCAACGGAGCCACTGCCATACCTCGCACGAAAAAGGTGCCAGTTCAGAGCAGATGACCGAATTGCGTGGGGTCATGGGAAGGTAACAGTCACGAGTCGCGCCCAATCCAGTTGAAGTGAGGAACCTTTAGAGGGGAAGGGGCATGGCGAGGGAGAAACTTCTTTTCTTCATTTCAGAAAATACTTTGCACTGCCTTTCAGTACATAGGAACCTTAAACGATACGACTAGAGTGCCACCCTTTAGCGGCGAGTCAAAACATAAACGTTGCGTTATATAGCTACTGTGACATGGCACTGCAAGATGGCGCCACCGACCCTTGCGCGACTCGACTGAACCTGATATATGCAGCCGTGCAGTTCCCGGAGTGGCTGCTGCGGGAGAAATGGCAGCGTTGCAATCCGCGTCAAGTTAGGTTCTTGAGTATGGGTAGGAGACACCTTTTTAAAGCAGGCTTCTATGGCAGTTTTTCAACTGAGTTCTTGAAGCGTTGCTAAAGCCCAACAAACAACATGCCGTCAAAAACAAGCTTCTACAAAATGCACTGGAGTGCCCCCTGTAAAAATTGTTTCTTAATCAAAAAAATCAGCAGAACCCATCCTTTGGGAATGATTATCTACGTTAATGCGAATAGCATCAAACGGTGCGGAGTTATGCGCGTTCGTCAGGTGGCCGGCACACTCTAGATACGCCAGCCCACTCTTGAGGCGATTCTAAATTTGTTGACACTTTCACAGCCCTGCGCACGATCTCCGCAGCCCAGCACGTGCGTTTGTGTCACTTAGGAAGGCGAGCAAAGCACGCGCCATACGCTACAAACACTCAAAATGGTACCGACCAGACTTTCTGGCGTCTCAGCTAGTCTCAACCAGCGGTACTCTAAACGGTTGTTTATATCTTTACCATAGGACGCGCTTTACAGCGCTGTCACAGCTACCGGTGCGCGCGCGCTTCCATGCACGAGGGCTCATTCCGCTCTCGTGAGGCTGAGCACGGCCGCTACATCACCCTCTCCCGAGCGCGGGAGAGGGTGAGCCGCCGGCCGAGAGGCTGAGGAGCTGAGCATGGAACGCGCGCGCACCGGTAGCTGTGACAGCGCTGTAAAGCGCGTCCTATGGTAAAGATATAAACAGCCGTTTAAGTGCGTTGAATGACTGCCTTCATAGCTCTGTGGTTAGCGCGTCTGCCTGCTGATCAAAGGGTCAACGGTTCGAATCCCAGCCGGCGCCGGTCTTTTTTATTTATTTATCGACCCGCGGCGTAAGAGGTTAGATAGCCAGATAGATACATGATACATAGACGAAAAGTGCGTGAAGTATCCAAAGAATGCTATTCGCATTAAAAATCAGCAGAACCCATCCTTTGGGAATGATTATCTACGTTAATGCGAATAGCATCAAACGGTGCGGAGTTATGCGCGTTCGTCAGGTGGCCGGCACACTCTAGATACGCCAGCCCACTCTTGAGGCGATTCTAAATTTGTTGACACTTTCACAGCCCTGCGCACGATCTCCGCAGCCCAGCACGTGCGTTTGTGTCACTTAGGAAGGCGAGCAAAGCACGCGCCATACGCACAAACACTCAAAATGGTACCGACCAGACTTTCTGGCGTCTCAGCTAGTCTCAACCAACGGTACTCTAAACGGTTGTTTATATCTTTACCATAGGACGCGCTTTACAGCGCTGTCACAGCTACCGGTGCGCGCGCGTTCCATGCACGAGGGCTCATTCCGCTCTCGTGAGGCTGAGCACGGCCGCTACATCACCCTCTCCCGAGCGCGGGAGAGGGTGAGCGCGGGAGAGGGTGAGGGAGATGGAACGCGCGCGCACCGGTAGCTGTGACAGTGCTGTAAAGCGCGTCCTATGGTAAAGATATAAACACGTTTAGAGTGCGTTGAATGACTGCCTTCATAGCTCTGTGGTTAGCGCGTCTGCCTGCTGATCAAAGGGTCAACGGTTCGAATCCCAGCCGGCGCCGGTCTTTTTTATTTATTTATCGACCCGCGGCGTAAGAGGTTAGATAGCCAGATAGATAGATAGATAGATAGATACATAGACGAAAAGTGCGTGAAGTATCCAAAGAATGCTATTCGCATTAAAAATCAGCAGAACCCATCCTTTGGGAATGATTATCTACGTTAATGCGAATAGCATCAAACGGTGCGGAGTTATGCGCGTTCGTCAGGTGGCCGGCACACTCTAGATACGCCAGCCCACTCTTGAGGCGATTCTAAATTTGTTGACACTTTCACAGCCCTGCGCACGATCTCCGCAGCCCAGCACGTGCGTTTGTGTCACTTAGGAAGGCGAGCAAAGCACGCGCCATATGCACAAACACTCAAAATGGTACCGACCAGACTTTCTGGCGTCTCAGCTAGTCTCAACCAACGGTATCTAAACGGTTGTTTATATCTTTACCATAGGACGCGCTTACAGCGCTGTCACAGCTACCGGTGCGCGTGCGTTCCATGCACGAGGGCTCATTCCGCTCTCGTGAGGCTGAGCACGGCTGCTACATCACCCTCTCCCGAGCGCGGGAGAGGGTGAGCTAGCGGCCACGCTCAGCCTCACGAGAGCGGAATGAGCCCTCGTGCATGGAACGCGCGCGCACCGGTAGCTGTGACAGCGCTGTAAAGCGCGTCCTATGGTAAAGATATAAACAACCGTTTAGAGTGCGTTGAATGACTGCCTTCATAGCTCTGTGGTTAGCGCGTCTGCCTGCTGACCAAAGGGTCAACGGTTCGAATCCCAGCCGGCGCCGGTCTTTTTTATTTATTTATCGACCCGCGGCGTAAGAGGTTAGATAGCCAGATAGATAGATACATAGATAGACGAAAAGTGCGTGAAGTATCCAAAGAATGCTATTCGCATTAATACCGAAAGTTAGCCCACTCACCAGTCTCACCCAATTTCCCCTCGGCTTTTAGGAGGGCCGTCTCTCGGGACATTACGGCATAGTGCGGCAAGACACTTCCGAACAAACGACTCGTTAAGGTCGGAGATGAGACATGACAGAGACTCACCGTCAAGAAATTGCTGCGCCACCGTCTCTGACTCTTCTTCTGCTGCCTGCGCGCCGACCCTGAGGTTGTCCTGCAGCGTCGATGTGTGGAATGCCCTCTGGTGCACCTCGAACACCTCGCTGCCGGCCTCGAATTCTGCCTTCAGGGTGTTCACTTCGTCCACCTGCAAAGGCAACGAGGGAGCATGCGGAACTCCTCAAAAGCACTCCATGCTTGCACTTCTGGCAAGATGGATACAAGCGTGTGCTTGCATGACAAAAAAGATACCAATGCGGAGAGCAAGTTCATCACCTTCTTGCATAGGGGTTGCAATGATGTCAAAACGCAAAACTCTTAATAACTAATTAAAAAAACAAAATGGAGTGTAGACATTAAGGCACTTAGCATTGAGGTCTACCCACTATCCTTTCAATCAAAGCCAATCAAAGCTCAGCGTCATTCCGACGTCACTGCAACTCCTGCACGAATAGCAGACGACTTGCACTCTGCATAAAAAGTGCTCATTGCTCCAAATCCACAGAGGGAAAAGACCCGCTTTTAGGTAACGAGTGCCATCTAGGTGGGGTTGTCTGCAAACTACAATTGAAGGGCAGCCCAAAGTTCATCCCCCAGCTAGAACACATTGGCATCGTGCCATTGTATAGGTTTTCATTGCTTTTATACTCCATACTACCAATACTCGCTGGTTGGAGCCGTGCCAGTGCCATCTGGAAATGGCAACGGCGGGAAACTAGTGTCAGGGGAGAAGGAATGTGCATGCGCAGAGGCCGACTCTAAAAAGATATATTCCCCGTAAGCAACAAACAAGCTCTACAAGGTCACCTAGCACAGTCTATATTATACGTCGCATCTCGATCGTAATTCCAAGGCTCACCTTTTGCAACAAGGAATTCTTCCGCTCTTCCATGATGGGTTTGAGTTCCAAACTTCTTCCTGTTGTAGGAGAGAGAACAGAGCACACCTTCAATATGGCCAGTCACTGAAATTCTGCAGCGCTGATAATTTTCTGCGGCGGCTGTAGTCCTTTACTGTCGGTATGCACGGTTCTAACTCAACCGTTGGGCTATCTTGAGAGCATCTTCAGTTGTTTACTCTGCCATATTACCTCTTCAAGCAGCACAGTAAACTACAAACCTCAAACTGAAGAGCTACGAGAGCTTCTCGGGCCATCTAAAAACAGACAAGGCAAGTCTGCAGACCCAACTTCTTTTGCAAGCTAAGAGAGCTGCCTAAAAACCAACGGTTCGCCGACAAAACGCGAAGCCGTATTTGCCAGACGCCGTCAGAGGCTGACATACGCAATCACTTTCCCCTTTTCAGAGTCTTGCATTCTCCCAGATTTGGGAGAAGACAGAAACCCATCCCCCTACCAAGACATTGCTCCCTCCTCCCTATCCTCTGCCGCGCAAGAAAGGAGAGTCTGAAGACAATTTTCTGCCTCGCAGAAAATCGGGGTCGCTACGTCAGTTTTAACCACAGGTACAGGACGCCCCTTTCTCGAAAGGCACCACGTGACACCCAGAGCCGCTAATAAGCTATGCCTACTGTGTCGACACTTTCGATCCCTCGATTTTCTTGTGGATGCCTAGTGCAGAGTGGATGCGATTGGCGATCATTAGGATTCGGAAATACAACTGGAAGCTCGGGTGGCGTCGCATTGCACCGTTGCCAGCCGTTTCGACATTTCTAGAAAACGGAAAAGTGTCTCCCGTGGTTTCGGATAAAGCTTGGACAGCTGGCAACAATGATTTAAAAGCGCCGCGATGGACAAAGTGTTGTTCTGCCAAAGCGTAGCTTCTCTGGTGGATCTATAGCTTGTTGCAAACTATAGGAGACGCAGGGCCGAGCACCCTCTACAAACCACTCCACCCTTTTCACTTTAGCAGAGGTGAGTGGAGAGGAGGAAACAACCAATCATGGTAAGCAGAGCGCTTTGTGGCGGGGGAGGTGTTTTGTCGAATGTTTCGTACGCTGCAACAGAGATGTAGTCAAACCAGTGCAAAGGACAGTAGACCTTTCCGGAAAATCCCACAAGTCCTCCTATCAATCCCACTGGAGGCGCGCGCGCAAAAAATTGTGGGGCTATTGTGATGTACGCTCAACACATCCTGGAAGTGGCTCAGTTTCTTCTCTTTTACCAAACATGAACTGCTCCCTCTATTTATGAGACCTCCTCTATGCATCACCAGAATGCCGTAGTGCGTCAAAGAAACGACGGGAGGCACCGCACATTATTCGGAACTGTCTACTGCGCTCCGGTGTACTTGCGCGACAGGGGCACAGCTTGCTCACGTGCGAGGTCTTCATTCTGCAACACCATCTGCTGCTTGATCTCCTCCGACCTGACGACCTCAGGCAGGCGCTCCACAAACTCGGAGAGCTTGCACTCTGTCCCGCAGTAGTTCTTCCAGCTGCGACACGCTGCAGCCAGGATGGGAGGCGGTTAATGGACCTTTTTGAAATTCAGTGCCATCCGTTGGCCCAAAAAGCAGTTTCACTTTCGACACAATAATGGCGGACATGCAACCTTATGTCATCGGGCACCGTCACTTCCGTACATCGACGGAGGGTGAGAATGTGGTCCTCGGTCACCCTCGCAATTCTTTCTCGATTTGTTTCAGTTTCAACGGTGTGGACATTAGAGCTCACCAGTACAAAGTGGACGACCCATAGGTGTCTGGCGAGTCCCCTTGGCAGAGCCCTCTCAGTGTACAGGGGCCGACTTGCACGTGACAGCACACAACACGCCTCCCGGGAGTGTATGTGAACGACGGTTTTATTAAAGAGGTCGTAAAACATTCTTTCTTTAAATCCAAAGCTACGTGTCTATTTGAAATCGTGGCCCTTTATTGTACAACCACATCCATTCTTTTGATTGTCCGGATTCATTTACTAGTACAAAAAAGATAATATCGGTTTCCTGAAAAGCTTCCTTCTCAGTTCTAGAAATACGTCACGATAGGTAACCAATGCGGAGCACAAGTCTCGCTTGCTTCTGCACAGGGATTGCGATGACAACAGAATGCCGAGCTTGTAGTGGCAGATTAAAAAATAGTGGGTAGTCCCTCAAGGCATCTTGCATCGAGGTCTACCCACTATCACTTTCAATCAAAGCCAATCAGAGCTCTGCGTCATTCTGACGTCACCGCAACTGCTGCACTAAGAAGCAGGCGACTGCTCTCTCCATAGGGTACTTTTATTGCATGCGCAAGATGGCGACATAGGCCGGACACTATGGGCGAAGCCAGAGCGCCAGACATGCTCCAACAGCGGCGCCATAATGACATCATGCACGCAATTCGACGAATGACATCCGACGCCTCATATTATGCTCAGGTAACAACCGGCTTTGGCATATACTTGTAAGATGGCCAACCTCCGACGGTCAGCCTTTAGGTTTCGGGAGCTGTACGCCAACGCCATATGTTGTTTGTGCTACCCTATGTCGTAATACAGAAGACAGTTTGAGGTAACTGTTTGCAACTTCGATCGGTCGAGCCGCACCCCGATTCAATCGGCCAGACGACAAGCAACCCCGAATACAGTCTCGCTTCAACCAAAAAATTACTGATCCCCACCAAGAAAAGGGACGAAAAGGCTGAAATATAAAGCAAAATGAATCACCTTTGCATACTTCAGGAGCAGCAGTAACTTGTCAAGTTACTGCTGAGGAAGATTGGTAAAGAAAAATTAATAAAAACACCTCGACCATGAAGCTGGTCGTGGGAAAACTAGTACAATGTCCTAGGACTTTACCCGCGAAAATAAGCGGCCCAAGGCGGACGAGTTCATAGTCGAGAGGTCGCATGTCGCGTCCCTCTTCCATACTGACTTTGGGAAGCTCTGGGATTTTAAGCTAATATATTTTTTGCTTCCCATTTTTGTTTTATTATGATTCTAATCCACAATGGGGCTACACAACCGCGTACCACAGTGAATGCGAGTCGCGGTGGGACAAGCAGCACGATTACGCACGGTTACCAAACAACAGAAGACCCGGATACGTTTGAAACTGTGCCCCAATCTACGTGATGGGTGGTGTCCCACTAACATGAGAACACCAATAAGGAACCCAACAGTTTTTATCACTCCCTATTTATTATTCTAAAATTAAATAAAGTTGAATATCTGTTCAACCTTTTTACGTAGCTACTATGACAGTTTTGTTGTGCACGCTGCCGTAAGGTTTACCACGGTAGTTTCATGCAGTTGAAAAACAAGATTTTTAAATACAGCTTATAAAATGCACGAGCAACATTTTCCCGTAATGCTTAGGAATCAACGTCTTTGCGATTTAATGAATATAAAAAAATATTAAAACCCGCAGGTACATATTCTTTTTGTGACCCCTATAACAAAAACCATTCGGTCGGCTTTGTTAATCAGGACTGGTTCCTGTGTCGAGCAGCAGTATGAATGGAGAGAAAACGATGCCAGGCAGCGTCACTCACGTGAGGTCGTCGAGCTGCGAGAACTGAGACGCTGCATGGCTAGTTTTGAAGGGACTGCCTGGCAGGCTGTGGCAAAGACAATATAAAAAATACTATGTATATCAAATCAGGCTGTATGGCACAACACACAATGAATTACAGTTGTAACAGAGACAAAAAAGCACAAAAGATGCAAGGTACTAGATAAACAGGCTTGTGACACAAAGCCAGATCTTCGGTTGATACAACAGTGCAGACACTGGTCATGGCACTCGCTACTAACTTCCTAGGGACATGCAATCAGATATCAATCTGACTTTTTAACTTGAAATGACATGCCACCTATTCGTCTTTCTCTTTGTTGTTGCAAGAGACGTAAAAAATGTTGTATTCCTGAAACTGTTATTACGTTGGCAAAGTCTACCCAGTTATTCAGGTGATGCCTTGTTTTAAGAAGCTGAAGCGTCGAAACGTCCAAAACGTTCCCCTTACCGGACTGGCTGTCGGAGGCTTCATCCCATCGTAAACGCCGTGGACAGCTGGCTGATAGGCGAGAAGGTCGCGGTTGCCCTGTTTTGTGGCACAGCCAAAGGCAAAGTCCCGAGTCACCACACAAAGTTGTCATAGAAGAATTTTGAGTTGACTGCAAGTGCTCTCAACCGAGCGATTTGGAACCGAGGGCTTACCTGAGTGGTGCTGTCAACCTCGGCGGGTGGTTCTGGAATTCCATGATAATCCCTTGGATTATCCTGCCCAGGTCCACGTGCATGGAGAACTGCAAAGGACGGCAGGTTGTCACTCAGCGATAGGGTCGTCGGATGGGGTTCCAGAGCATCGCGTTCCCTATCGCTGGCCGGCAATCTTTTCATTTGTGCTTCGTTTCAAGTAGGTCCATCGTCGGAATCTTGGACCCACCCTCCGCATCTAGATCGTGGTGATGCGTCATTGTACCGAAAGTGTTTCTAGTTATACCGTCGGCGTCTCTGGCTCTGTGCGTGAAATCAAAGCTCAAACCATCTGCGCCATTCTCCAAGAAAGATGCAAGCTTTCGTTCCCATTTTTATTTGTCTTGGAAATGATTTTTCGATGCCATCGCTACCGCTGAAATTCAGTGCCGTGAGCAATGCCATCTAGAGGAAGCACCATGAACCTGTGCGCTCATTTGTTCGGCTCTTTTTTGTAGAAAAACGTGCTGCTCGCTCTTTCTCGGGTTATTACTACTGCTTGGGAATACAGTAACACGATGGAGTCACTACACTGACGTTCATTCGAAATTTGCTAAAAAAGATTTGAAGCTTAAAACTTTCATGCCATTTCCACGATTAGGGCTCTTGTTTTTTCTGTCTTCTTTTAAACTTCAAACCACACGTCAAAGGCCAATGGAGAACGTGCAAAATACGCGAACAGTACTGACCCGGGATGCCGCATTGTATGAACAAAATTTTCGCCCAAAAATGATGTGGAGCGGCCATGTCCAAATCGAACAAAACTGCGCCACAAACGAAGACATTTTTTTCTTTTTTTCAATCAGTGTTTTGTTTTTTGCGGTAATCCCTAATGAAAAAAATGAAAATAGTTTACAATTTTCTGTAATGCCCAAATTAAAGCGCAGCTCTTGAGGAGGAGGAGGGTCACGTGACGTCACATCACAAGGTAAAATTCCCTGCTAAATTTAGCGGAAACATTTTCCGCCTCATTTAGTAAGAAAATTTTAACCTCGCCACGTCATGTCAGACGTGACGTCACATGTGACATAACGATAGTAAAATTCCCCGCTAAATTTAGCGAAAAAGTTTTCTGCTAAATTTAGCGGTAATACTTTCCTGGTTGAGTGGCGTCACATGTGACATCACGAAGGTAAAATTATCCCGCTAAATTTAGCGGGGAAATTTCCCACTAAAATTAGTGGAAAAATTTTCCTGCTAAATTTAGCGGAAAACTTTCCCACAAATTTGCAGAAAGTTTTCCTGCTAAATTTAGGGGAAAACTTCCCACTAAATTGAGCGGGAAAATTTTGCCCTCGTGATGTCACACGTGACGTCATTATGGGAAACATCCCATAATGCAACGCGCAATACGCCGATGGCGTCGTTGCTCAAGCCGGAAACGGGCGCCCAAGAGCTGCACTCTAAAAAATAACAATGTAAAGAAAATAAAAAGAAACATAATGGTATACCATACCACGGTGAGGGCCGGTACTCCAGTGACATTGTAGTTCTCATCTAACATGGGATGCGTTGCCGGCGGCGACAACCCTCAGAACAGGGCATTCGTGCGGGAAAGCATTTGGGAGGTGTCTGCAAAGAGGAGGAGCCGTGTGCAAACCCTTTTCTTGAGCCTTAATGTTACTGTGAATTCTTTAGCTTCTGGTTCCTGACTGGACGACAGGGTGCAGTATCCTCCCCGCCGTGCAAGCATTCATTCAAGAAATTAGACTCTGAGAAGAATTGGGAGTGAGCGGGAGTGGTAATACAAGATAAAGGGGAAAATAAACATTAAAGGGGCCCTGCAAGAGACTTTTTTACTGGTTTTAATTTGCAGCAAACCTGTGTGCACTGAATGTAGTAACTTAATGAAACTTTTCTTTTCTCAAATTTCACTTTATTTCAAAAGTTATAGGCAAATTAAAATTACAAAAACAAGCAAAAAGTAACCTCCTTCATGACGTCCTTGGTCGCTTGAGTGGCCGTGAACTAGAGGAGGGGTAGTGAGCTCAGCGAGCGCTCACGGCTGCTGCACTCCGTTTCAATGGCTCGAGAGTTTGCGCCACTTATATTTTTTGTATTTCAGCAACAAGAAGCTTTTAGCAGCTCTAACCAGTAGTAAGCCCAGGACCAAAGACCACATATCGCGAGATTTCGGCCCGCGGGCCGGCCTCCGTAGGTGGAGGAGGTTTCTGCGTCTTCCCGTTAAAATATGACGCACTGATTTTTAGTTATTCCCTTTGTGCCCGCTGGCTTGCCCGAACCCCAAGAGACGTGGAAACCGTCAAAAAAGGTAGACGCTTAAATATGATTGCAGGGCCCCTTTGAAGGGCGGATGTACGGCATTGCTTTTCTGGTGCGCTGACCATATTTGAAGGTCTTTACCATCGCCTCGTTTCTTGCCTTGGGGATTTAATTGGCGCCATCAGTTCCGAAATCATCTCTGGCGCGCCGGAATTGTGGAGCTCCTCGACGGAATATTCATCCACGAAGAGTATACCAGTGACATTCTACAACATGGCACCCAAAGAATCAGAAACAAATGCCAGCCTTTTGTTGGCAATCCTCTAACGTCCGGTTACATGCATAGCTTACTAGTTGTCAAGATTCAATTTCACTTGGGTGTACAATTTAAAACCTGATTGACTCTTGCAGTCCCCACAGCGAGATATATCCCAGGTATGCAGGTGGCAAGTTGCCTTCTGTAGCATTTATCGGAAATTGTTTGTGCAAAAGGTTTCCGAATGTTTGCGTCGTTTCAAAACATGCAAAAGAACCTGTTCAATGACAGGGAAGCACAAAGAAATAATTAGTGGGAAGGAACCGAATCAAGCATGCCATGCTGGAAGCTGCAGCACCTCACAGATGTGTTGCCTTGGATACAGTCAAGCTCAGAGTTACCGTGATCACCCAAGCTTTCGCCGCTTAGTACAGTTATGATCAAGGCAGTAGCTGTCTGTCAAACCTGCTTCTGGGGTTATAGCATTCTATGAATCTGGCTTCAGTTAGAGAAAGCTCACATGCACGCTGCAGTTGCTTCGAAACGGCTTTCAGACCGTGCCTTTGTCTGAAAACCAGCCAAAAAAGAAGAAGAAAAAATAAAAGGACACGCGAGAAGAGTAACAAGGCGGAACGCACATTTCCAAGCCGAAAGAATTCCCATCGGCGACGAAAGGGATCCGATACTCTTTGTCCGGTTGGACTTCGACGATGCTGGAAAAAAGAAAAAGAAAGGTAGACAAACAGACCAACGCGGAAAAGAGACGAATAAAAAAAGCAAACAAAAGCGACTAATATTTTATCACTCGTGCAGCGAGCGATAGGACGCGAGGCTTCTGGCTTAGCCGTCGCGTAAATTCAAACCATTTTTGGGAACCGGTTACAATTAATCAAACGTCGGAAAGAGAACCGAACTAGACGGAGCTTTATGACTGAGTAGAGATATGATCGAAGCTTAAAACTGGTCGTCGAACCACCGCGTTCGATCGAACAGGACGTCACGGCTGTCGATACGCAGCACAGACTAAGCTAAGTAGTGATGACGAAGTAAAGAGGGGGCGAAACGGTTTAGAAGGGTCTTCAATTCGAATCGAATACAGCTGACAATGAATTGGTGGTCGTAGCTCACTTCGGACAGCAGGAGCGGATCGAGTCGATTTGTCGCTGCCGCTGGAGCAGTAGGGCGATTGCTGAGTCACTTCGCTGCTTCTGCGACCGAAGATCGCCTGGAACATCACTCCGCAAGCCGGGGCAAAAAACAAATTACTGCCAATCTGATTACAGTCGAGGAGCCCAGACGCAAACACCGCTGCTGCTCCGACTCCCGTCGACGATGACATCACATCGCGCATCACACTGTCGGAAAAGACTCCGCCGGTATCCGTGACGTCAGTCGTTTCCCGAGAAAGATAATCGGTGACGCCAATTTTATTTTACCCAGCATTCCGTCTGGCATTACATGAAAGGCCTGAAAAAAACAGCAGGCGACGTGAGCGAGAAGTGATCTCGACTCAAAACTTTCCGCGTTTTTCTACGGTGGTGTTGTGTTTTTGTTCCCGTTTAGCAAGTCATCGACGATGCCGAAGAGTGCTGTCTACTTGAAGTAAGACCAATGTTTCGACTCTATTTTACACCGATTTTTCTTTTTATCTTGAACGCACCAGTGCCGGAACGTGCCTGGCGGAGGTGTCCAAATTTGAAGTTAGGCCTGGCGCGGCCCGAAATCGTAGCAAATGAGCACGGGCCGCGATACCTGCGGGCTTCGGCGCAGGATGCATTGGTTAGAACAATAGTCCTTCTCGCTCCCTGACTACAATTAGTTCGATTTGCTTTTTGGAGACCGCCGCAGTGCGCCTGATGCTCTCTACCACCCCGTGCTCAAAAACGTCACATCGCCACAGCAACTGCGTCTAAACCGAGCTCGTGTCCTGTAGGCTCGTCGCCTCCCCCTGATCGGTAATCGGTTTATCGCGATTAGTTCGTCCCCTTTATATTTTGAAAACGATCGCCGATGGCCTTGGAAGTGCCTTCGTTGCACGGAACAGGCCCCGCCGGATCCGCTTGAAAGCACATAAAATAACATCCCTTTGTTCTCACGAACCCTTTCGCGACTGTCGTCCAGAGAAGCGTTCGTCCCTCATCATTTGACTCTCTCTCGGGAAACAATTGAGATCCATGCTGGTCTTAGTCACCCACGACGAATAGATGAGGCGGAGGGACGCGAAGAAATTGCAGCTCCGAGTTTTTAATTTGACGCGCCTTTCGGGGAGACATTTTTCCAAGTCGTACTGCCTCTCCCTTTCAATCGGGGCCGATTCTGCAGGCTTCTTGCAGCATTTGTGTGAGTCATGCGATTCTTGGCTGCTCAGAAATGCGCAGTCCTCTGTCGTCCTTTGCTAGAAACACCTAAACCTTTCGGTGCACTGGAACCGTGGGTGGTGTCACGTCCTGCCTTGCTCACTTATCGGTAGGGTTTAGCTCTCCGGATAACATGGAAAAGATAAAATTGGCAAGGCAACCGTGTATTCGTGGTGGCTGGTTCTGAGCTTTGGGAGCTACCAACGTGACACATGGGAGGTGCATTATTAGCTCCCAAGGCAGGTCCCTCAAGTTTCTGCTGCTGTTGATTCAAGACACAACTCCAAGCTTGTTTGTGTTTTTTAAGAGACAAGCTCTTGAAGAGTTTGAGCTGTAGGGGGGCATAGAAGCTTTATGGAGGCAGGTAATGAATAGCGGTACAGGATGTAGCTGAACATATTACAGCAGAAATTATCTCTGCGTTGCAGCCTGTGGTGCGTGGTGTAGTGTGTGTTGAATTGTGATTGGAGCACCTGTTTGGAAACTAAACTAGCTGCATTATTGTGTGGTGGGAACTACGTGCGTATGTAGCTCGGCCAAGTTCTGCATGAACTTTGTGCTTGTAGTTCGGTGGTGCTTCTCTTACTGGCACTTCTCCTTTTGTTCAGTAAGTAATGCTAGAGCTTTTAATCAGCTCTTTTGTCCCTGTTATCGGCCAGTTTAGTCAGTAACAGGTTAAGATTGGGCTCCAGCGAGTGACAAAGTGTTATCAATAGTGAAAAGCTCGCACTCAAGGCTGTCACCGACCGCAGGTATGGATGGTTAGTGGTCACCAGATGCTGGTGACCATTAATCTGGATCGCATGGGCCAAAATCAAGCATGATTCATCTTCAGCCACCCAATGAAATAGAATCCCAAGTTCATCTAAGAAAAGGGCGAGTTTATGATTCAGCTTTTTGTAATGTGACCAATGCACTCGCCTGCCTTACAGCACAGCATCGTCCTGCATGTTGTGGTTCTCCTTAGGGCCACTGCCTTTGGGAGTACCACGTTCGCGGCGAGACGCTCTACCGCGAAGCGGGTTCGTACTCGCGTGGCATGCTGCTCATCGAGCGCAAAGAGACACCAGTCACGTTGGTAACGGTGATAAACTCTGTTTATTTACAATGCAAAACAAATACAAAAGACACGGCTATAAGCTGGTGAACGCCGTCGGAGTGGAGGTAGTCCACGGCCGAACGGTCGGTCAGAAAGGTACAAAGGACGGGGTAAAACGCTCACCGGTGCACGGACGGTTCCCCGATGTCGCCGCCGCCGAAATCCCAGGAAGAAGACCCAGCGATCCCGCTGTCCGTTGGTTTTAAGATAACAGCGGGGCGAAAGGGCCAATCAAGGAGCGACACGTCGATCTCCTTTGTGCGGGGGTTCGTTACGGAAATCGCCCCAAAGGGGGAGAGGAGGAAGCCACTCACAGTGGTAAGCAGCGCCACCTCTCGCTACGCCAGCGCGGCCGCCACGGCGCGCCAAGACGCTGACGCGACAGAATGTTGAGGGATCACAATCCCCACACTCCCCCTCCTTAGCCAATAGTCACCCGCAAACGGGTAGACCGACACAAACAAACACACAACATCTAACTAAAATAAATAAAAAAAAGAAAAAGGCCGCCAGTGGCCACAATGCCCGGAACAACTCCCCCAGTCTCTTACGGCCACGTTGTCGCACAGATAGTCCAGCAGGCCGCCACGAGCATCCTGTACTTGGGGGTTGAAGTGGACGCAGCGAACAGGGTCCGTGTGGTCGCAGTTGAGCACCGCCGTTGGCAGAACCCCCCCCGCCGCGCCTCCGCACGTGCTCCACACGGCCGTCCGTCGACCCGCTCAAGACGAACTGTGAGTTATGGGGAAGGAGGCCTCCAGGGGCACCGCCTTGGAAGGCGTCGATGAGGTGGGTGACCGCCCCACGTTGGGCGCCAATTTGTGGTTCTCCTTAGGGCCACTGCCTTTGGGAGTACCACGTTCGCGGCGAGACGCTCTACCGCGAAGCGGGTTCGTACTCGCGTGGCATGCTGCTCATCGAGCGCAAAGAGACACCAGTCACGTTGGTAACGGTGATAAACTCTGTTTATTTACAATGCAAAACAAATACAAAAGACACGGCTATAAGCTGGTGAACGCCGTCGGAGTGGAGGTAGTCCACGGCCGAACGGTCGGTCAGAAAGGTACAAAGGACGGGGTAAAACGCTCACCGGTGCACGGACGGTTCCCCGATGTCGCCGCCGCCGAAATCCCAGGAAGAAGACCCAGCGATCCCGCTGTCCGTTGGTTTTAAGATAACAGCGGGGCGAAAGGGCCAATCAAGGAGCGACACGTCGATCTCCTTTGTGCGGGGGTTCGTTACGGAAATCGCCCCAAAGGGGGAGAGGAGGAAGCCACTCACAGTGGTAAGCAGCGCCACCTCTCGCTACGCCAGCGCGGCCGCCACGGCGCGCCAAGACGCTGACGCGACAGAATGTTGAGGGATCACAATCCCCACAA
>JAZHYW010047423.1:0-23352 GCA_037355805.1 Ixodes ricinus | reverse complement strand
AGCTTGTGCGTGGCTTCTCAGGCCTTTCGCAAATATTTTGTCGTCACTGGACAACCCGCATGACCCCGTTAACATCTTATGATACTCATTGCACTTGCCATTCAGTTTAGAGGAGATCAAACAACTTCGGACAATCCTGGCATCAGTCGCCACGATTTGAGACGGGTTCAACAAGCTGGCTGGTGGTGAAAGCACTGGCCAGCAGAGGGTTAGTGCCACCCGCACATCTCCAGCTTTTGACGGTGTTCTGGTTTGTTTGTTCTGGTCCATCGCCGCAACGTCGGCATTTTGTTGGCAGCGTTGAAGGGTGAGGAAGTTCCCGTGGAGCATCAAAGGAGCGCAAGCTGTACTCTGGTTCCCGGATGATTTCAACGATGCTGGGGGAGTACCGTTTGTCGCTATCACCTGAACTGTCCCGGGCGTTCTCAGGAGTTCTACGACAGCTGCTACTGCGAGGAGAGACAAGGCGACCCGTGAGGAGGGGGCTTGCACGTGGCGGTTTGCACGCTTTGGTTCGTGCGGACCATCACGTTGCACTGATGCCGAGCCACTGGAACCCAAATTTGATTACAGTGGTGCCCCTTGGTGGTCAGTTTGTTCGTTTGTAGTTTGCTGGTTAGCTGGCAATATATAGACTGTTTTGAGGCAAGGGGTAAGGAAAAGTTCACATTGCAGACAAGCGAGAGATTTATTGTTTATTTTTTCTCAGGGACGATGCGCTCACGCGTCGTAGAGTTCGGTTCTGAAGTCGGGTTGGAGCCTGTTCTCCAACAAAGCGAGGCTCCGATAGCGGTTTCCTGAATGAGGGTTGTTCTATAGTAACTGGCGAAATGCAACCGACCGAGCGTGTATGTCGAATGCCAGCGTCCAGCACGTGTTCCATGCTGCAACCTGCACTAGGCTGAGCACACGTGCTGCACGGGCCTGCCAGCATTAGCGAGGACAAGCGTCAGCTCCAGAGGCGGACAGTTGAGAGTTCCTCCTGCTGTTCCACTGTTGTCAGTTGCTACCGTGCAGAGTTGATCAAACCAACCTCTTTTCTTTTTGTGGGCCTGAAAGATGTTTTGTCTGTTGCCGTCTTTTCAGGCCAAGTGGTGATGAAAGTCAAGCAGGGCGGCTGTTGCTCTGCGGCGATTCGCTGCCGATCATGACTAAGGGATTCCATCCTAAGAATCAAGACTGTGGAGAAGATGTGATGTCAGCCGCGATTAAAGTACCGTCTTTAAATTATTACGAAGGAATGAGGTCTCTGCTATGTCACCGCACGGTGGTGGCTACTTCAGTATATTTCTGGTCTGGCGGTGTAGGCGGAAGTTGCATTGGCCAAACGGCATTGCTGCGTCGTTGTTGGAAAGAAACCAAAGCCTGCCTTCCCGTCAAGTACTGCGACCTGGAGCTGCACCAAACATGCGGGGAAAGACGTCAAAATATTTTCCCTCGTTTTCTGCCTGGCCGATTACGTCAAGAACGTGGATGGGTGTGCGAAAAGGAAAACGGACACCGTTGAACCATGATTGCTTGTACAGGAATTAGTTTTCGATAAATTCACGGAAATTTGTGATTGTAATATTCTTATGTTCGAGACATGAATGCAGGAAAACAGTCAAGTTGTCCGGACCGGGCTCAGTGTCGTCTTCGCGTTCAAAGCGACCGTCTGATCGTTCAAACTGTTGTTTGCTCTTTCAAACTCATCTGCTTGTTCAATCGACAATGGCTTGTAGACTACACATAGTAGTAGGCTCGGCCTAAACAACAGATGCATGAGTGGATGTTGATCGTTTCTAGTGGTAGCCATCACCGACTTATCCTTCCGATTCAACTCGCTTTTGACGCTCGACATCATTGCATTCCCACGGATTGTTGGCCGGGAGACTGTGTGCTCCTGCTACACCCTGTTGGACATGCACTGACGCCGATTAAGTGTCTGCAAGGGTATGCAGTTTGTCTACAAACATGAGTTGTTGTTATGCCGGAGCGTGGACACTAAGGCTCATGAGTTAGTTGTGCAGACCATCTGCTCGATAGTGCTGAAACGCTTCCGGTCTACATACACATTTCCCAATTTCTTATGAACCATTCTTTCGTCGTGGACTCTGTATGAATTCTTCCTAAGTTACGAGCAACCACTTCTGTAGATAGTGCATAGGTTTGATTTTGCAAATACGGCGCTAAACCCGCGGTCTGGTTATACGCAGGTCGGAAGTGTGCCAGAGGCCGGCTGATAGGTGGCAGCGGTGTGCTTCAGATCGTCGGTTGGCGGTTGGAAGCTGGCACAGCACGCTCGAACGTAAATATCTGAACCTCTCTTAAAGAGCCTCGGGCTAGCCTCTGCTCCACTGCCATCGAGTGTTCCAAGAGCGGGTACATCTGATTTTCGGGCTCGTTCCGAAATGTACCTAGTCCCAGTCAAGACCTTGAGTGTTCCTGTCTTGGCCTCAAGGTCACTCGCACGGCAAAGGCAAGAAGTCTCATCATGGGCTGTGCCTCGGGGGCACTGAGGCTTCCAGCGGCAGTCTCAAGTGAGGCGATTTACAGAGTGTGTCTCTGGTTTTGAGCCGGGCTGTGGCCCGGCTTCAGAACTGCCGGAACTGTGGGTTTTCCCGTCGGCGGGCTGTGGCAGCCTGCGCGGACGCAATTCCCGACACTGGTGGTGGCTAAATTGCTGCGTTTTATTGTTTTTGTATGCGTCTTATGGCATGAAAGTTTCTCGAGGCTGAAAGAATTGTATCGTTTCTGGGAACAGAAAACAAGCAAATGAAAGCTACTTCTGGTAAGTCCATGTGCTGACAGAACAAAATCAAATTGCAGCCGGAATGTTTGTTTCCTTTTATGCAGATTTTTCACATACACACTCAGCTGTGACAATCTGCCAAGGTACTTAACGGTGTAAAAATTTTAACCACACGAGCTAACCGGAAGGCACGGGTACTCGCCACATGAACACAAAATTAAGTGAGTCTCGTCAATCGAACAAGGCGCCGTAGCATGCCCCACGGTGCCGCATTATCTGAACAGGGTCTGTTTGAGAAAGATTTCTAATAACGTACAGCATCATACAATCCCACCAGTGTCGACGCACAGTCGTATCGAGGATCCGACAGAACGGAGTCGTCTTAGGGCATGATGTCAGGAGAGTTGTCCTTTCTGTGCATCAACAAAGCAAAGATTGGATGCGCTGCCCGTCCCCAGCCCGCACCCAATCTGCTGTTCTGCACGCAGGCCGAAGGTTTTCTGGAGATTATCTTGGGAGAGATATCCTCAAAAAACGCCGATGGTCCCATTTCTCTTGTTTCGCAGTGTCGAAGAGGCTATCCCTGGTATTTCCTGGTTCTTGCAGTGAAAAATCATACGCAAAACAATGACCGCATCTCCACGTGGTGATGATGCTGATTGGGGCGAAGCTCTGGTGGTGCTGGTGATACTGACTTTGTTGTTCATAGGTAGAATGCTGAGTTGCGGGTTGCGCTTCGAACTTCATTATTACTGCTTTATGGTCGGTAAATGCAGAGTCAGTGGTTCTTCTAGTGCGATCAGCTGGATCTGCAGAAGCCGGGAAACGCATCTCCACCGCTTAAGTCTAGCGGTCCATGTCAGAAAGAGAATGTTGTATGGAACGTGGTTATATACGCATTTGAGCATTTGACCGCAGCGCCTTCTCGTCTATAAACGCTGAGCCAATGCATGCAAAGTTTAACCGCGATTATACACATTTGACCGCAGCGCCCTCCTCCTGTATGGACGTTGAGCGGCTACATGCAATGTTTCATCCATGACATCCCCAGCTCTCGATATTACAGTGTAGACCGCATATAACGTATGTCACGGGAGTCGCGAAAATCCGCACTATAAGCGGTACTGCGCTATAACCAAAACATCAATTTTTCAGGCCAAAATACATGCCATGAGACAACTTACCTTTGTAAAACAATTTATTTTATGTTAGATGAAAAATAAAGCTTAGTCTGAGGAAAGTCCTTATTTCACCAGACTAGTACACTTCTCTCAAGTGTGTCACACATTTTGAAAGAAATGAGTGACTTTTGCCTGGCGCAGCCTTTTAACGGCGTTGCGGACGGACGTTGCGAGCGTTCAGGATTGCTAACACTAATCACTTTTCTCCGGTGATGAAAACGCGTGAAAATTCGCATCCTTTACACGGTACGCGCCAGTAATACCTTGAACTTGAGCACACGCATGAAATGCTCCAAATAAGAAATCCGGGCGATGTTCGAGGACACAAATGCTTAGAAAGCACCACTGTAGTCGAAGTAAACAAACACAACGACACGGGCGTTTCTGCTGTCTTGAGAGTGCCGCCACGACATCGCCGCACAAGTAGGTGGATCTTCCCTTCTAGTACGTGCTCGGTTATCATAGCGACACACAACGAAATTCGCAGTCAAGGATAGCGCTTTTACGCGGAACGATGAGCTTCCACCACGCCGTCCACGTCGACGGTCACCACCGACGCCATGTTCGCAGATAGAAGAAGCCGGCCCGCGACCGGCATGCAACGCGCACGACCAGTTCTCCTCGACCTGTGATTGGTCTGTCGTTGCGGTTGTGTTTCCAACGCAGCGGGGGAAAGTTGGGCTCGCTCCAACTCCTTGCGTCGTGAACGACACGTGCGTGCGTCCCTCTGTCGCTATGGCAACTGAAGCCTCTCTCTTTGCTTTCTCGCTTCTTCGAGCAACCTCCTTGCCATCCTTGCCCCGCAAGTGCCGCTTGCGGCTAGCGCCGTTATCTAGTGTCGCACAGGGAAGCGTGCTCGCTGCACCGGTCGGTCGGCGCGGCTGTTCCAGAAACCGCACTATAACCGGTATTTCCCTTCGCGCGCCTGCATTTTAAGCGGTATGTAATTACATGGAGTTGTATGGGAGGCGAACCGGTGGTTGAAAAAAGCCGCGTTATACCCGGTCCTGCACTATAAGCGGTTACGTTGTAAGTGGTCTATACTGTACCACATCTCAGAGCCCCCTACTCGTCCCGCAGTCGTGGCCGAGTGGTTAAGGCGATGGACTAGAAATCCATTGGAGTCTCCCTGTGCAGGTTCGAATCCTGTCGACTGCGCAAACATTTTTTCTTTTTTTAAGAAGACAGATGGGATGGCAATCGATGTGAGCACGGAAGCCGGACGGATAGACGGACAAGGCTAGACCCTAAGGAGCTTCGCCCCTAAAAGGGTAAGCATCCTGAATAGAGAAAATGTAGGGCCCTTCCACTTCATGTAAAGATGGAGGACCAGCGAAGCTGTTATCTTTACGACGTCTAGGACGATGCCTAGAGGACGGCTTCTTGGACGACCTTGAGGACGACCTCGAGGACGTCGTCTAGGACGACCTCAAGGACGACTTCTAGGACGACCTCGAGGACAACCTCAAGGACGACCTCCGAGGACAACGCCTAGCGGACGTCGTACTCTAGGCGTCGTTCTCGAGGACGATTTGTAGGACGACGCCTAGAAAATTCAGCCTTTCCACTCTGGTGAAAACCAGAGCGTAAAGGCTGGAAGAGTTGCCGCCATCTATAAGCGTTGGCGGCAACCAGACAACCGGCAAGCCGGTTGTTGCCGTCGCTTATAGATGGTGGTAGCTGTCTGGAGTTTTGTGTCGACACGCTGCTTGTCCGCAGCACACAATACTGGGAAACTAGCCCTTAACAGCTCCGCTGTAATAAAATAAAAACTTTCAGAAAAGACTGGCAAACTTTGAATACAACGTAAATGGAGAGTTGCACTGGCCGGGTTTCACGGCCCAGGCGGGTGGCATAAATTTGTGGCAGTGGGGGGCAGGACAGTCACAAAATGGCGGTGGCCCGAAAGAGCTCTTTTTGGAAAGATCTATGCGGAGCGCAAGTTCATCTGGTTCTTTTGCTGGGGTTGTGGTGACGTCAAAAGGCAGAGCTCCGATTGGCTCCGATTGAAGGATAGAGGGCAGACCAAAGTGTAAGATAGACAGGTCGGGAAACGGCCCGTAGAAGCCTACCGCAGCGCCGTGACCGGATTGTGTACTCGTCTGCTTGCGGGTACCCCCGATTTGCGACAGATGGCGCTGCGGCGAGGGAAAAAATTGGAATCGGATTTGCATGAAACTCTATGGGAGAGTGCGCAAAATAAACCGAGAGCACGACAGTTTTCCATTGAAAATCCACGAGAAACCATCTTCGTCAGTTTAGCCGGTCGCCACCGGTCGCCCACCCAGAGTAAGAGTTTGTGGTGCTCCACATAGATGGCGCCACAGAAATAGAGAAAACCAAGGGGACACAATCCGGTCAGCTTATTTGGCTCTCGTTTCCCCACCTGTTATCTTACACCTGAGGCACACCTCGAAGCAAGCTGCCTTCAGGACTACCCACTATCCTTCAATAAAGCCAATCGGTGCTCGACGTTCTGACGTCACCCCCAACCCTGCAAAAGAAGCAGACGAACGAGCTCCTCCTATAAAGCCCTCCACTTTTTCCACTTTGGCAGAGCCAATGCCGGAGAGGAAATGAGGAGGGACTTGACTCCTCTCCGGCGTTTGCTCTGCTAAAGTGTAAACGGTGGAGGACTTTGAGGGAGGAGCTGGCCCTGCATGTCTCAACCTGCGACAGACCAATACACACTCGGCCGTCTTCGAGCTTAAAATCATTGTTGCCATTCATCTGAAGCTTTAGTCTGAAATGGCAGCAAACTCTTTTCCATCCTCCAGAAATGTTGGAATGGTCCGCGACGGGGCAGAGCGAGGTTGCAACAATTGCCATTTCTGCCCGCTCTGCACTAAGCGCCAAAATGGCGGCGCCACAGGGGAATCAGGGAATGGAGTTACAATACTCCAAGCTTCGCTCATTTAGTAGCTCTATTCAAGGGCAGACGATGGAACGGGGGGTGCAGTACGCCGAGTTAACGTTTATTACCGTACAAAAGAAAAATTTACAAACGACTGTTCTTTCTTTTCAACTCCTCCCCCCCCCCCTCTTTTTTTTTTATAAATACAAACATTCGTTTGGCTAGATATTTACAGTAGCAGTTGGTTACCGTCTTGCAAAAAGGCCTCTTGAGAGTAGCGGCCGGCAAAGTCGCGTTGGCCTGCGGTCGGCGGCCAAGCATATGTAGCAGTCGGAGCAAGCACGCGCGAAAGGGGGTTCCAGTCTTCCTGGTTCCCAGAAGCACCACCGAGTTCTTTTCATGTTTTCGGACCGCCGGTATCCGACGCGGACCACGGTCACCTCGTGGCAGCGACCGGTCTCCGTGACTTCCTCAGAATCCAGTCCTGTGCAGTTCCTGCAGCTGGTAGTGAAGCTTCTCTTCTTTTGCCCTCCTCGTGTGACTCAGCTGTTGAAGACAGCACAGAGGAGAGTAGGTTTCAGCGTGCGTACCGTGCAACTGCTCAAAATTGCAAAGTGTAGAAAGGGACCCTCGAAGCGTGACAATAGCAGTGTTTCACACATACGGTGCAGAAATGGCACTAGGTTGGCTGCACGAGTGCCATTGTCGCCGACGAGCCAAGACCGACGGGCAGGAGCTCCGGTCATCCGCCTTCAGCACGAGCTGCCTACCTTCGACAATGCGTGCTCGCGGTGTATGGCTACACGCGCATGTAGCGCCATACCGTGGCAGAAGGCACTCAACACACGCTGGAGGCCGGGCGTTAGAAAGACGTTTCCCGCCATTCTCCGTCCTGTCGGTGACTGTAGTGTCGGCACTGACTCGCAGCTGACATGGTGCAAGACATACATATATGCTGCGGACACTACGCACATTGCAGTTACTAGACAAAGTCCTCTCCTTTCCTCGGCCCTAGTTTCGTGCCTCGACGGCGGCAATGACGGTTTAAGGAATGTGTCGAGCGAACAGAGAGATCCCTGGCACGGCAGTTAGAGTCGACATCCATCAAGATCGGCGCAGACGCTCCGAGCAGAAATTGCGCCACCCAGACGGCGGGGACGCCGTCGGCTAGGGCCACTAGGGTGCACGCTATAAAACTATCTGGTCGATTGTGTTGCAGCGTTCGCCGTGCTGAGTGTCCTCACCTATTCACATCTTGCACCGTGGTGCTCAGTTAGCACTGCGTCATGCGTGCAAACGGGGAAAGCCCTGGTCGGTTGCTATGCTCAGTCCACCCCTCTGCCGACAGTGTGGTGGGCGTTGCGTCGCAGTTCAGCAGGAGCACTCGGGGCGTTCCGAGCTCAAGATCGGGTCCAACAATTGCGGCCGCAGACCGTCTCGGAGTTGCGACTCATTCCACATGAAGGCGCTAGCCATGGATCCAAACTTAGTTTCCCGGTCGAAATGGCGCCGAGTTGGCCACTGTGGTGTGTAGCGTGGACAGACCTTTAGTGGAGTGCCAGTGTCTTACAAAGGCACCGAACAATCGTTCTCGTGATTGAGATTTCAGTGAAATCGGTATCGGTGTTCACTGCAGTAATTGAACTGAACCTAAAGCTGTTTACGCAAACTTGATAGTAACTGTAGCTCAGTGTAATTAACACTACATTTATAAAATTTTTTGCAATAGTGATTTATTTATGATGAATGACACTCCTTTGTAAAGACTACATTAGCTTTGAAATGCATATTAGACTTCGAGAATTGCCACATCTACTTAAAACTCTTGTGGAGGCCCAAGTAGAACACGCCTCCAGATGGGGAAGGTCTCTACGACTTAGACCGCTAAGGCTTGAGGCTCTGCCAAAAGATGGCAGCATTGAATTTTTCAAATTTTGCTCCCATTCTGTTTGTGGCTAAAAACTTGATTTTGAAGGCAACAAATGTAATTTTTAAGTAACAATTAAGCGGTAGAGGCTCAAAGAATCCCCAAAACTATAAATGGTCGAGGGGCCAAAGGGGTGCTGCAACAAAATCCTAGCATCCAGTATTTTATAGTCTAAATGTCAACCACGCTCTGGCCAGTACCACAGACATTAATTTTTTGGTTCAAAGCGACTACCAAAACATTATTTAAAACAAATAAACTGAATGTCTTTACTTCAAGCTACCCGTAAAAGCGGCGCAGCACAGCGGAAATGACGCGAACTGCGTGCACGCGAGCCCTGTCAAACTTGGCCGAACTGGACTTCCCTGCTCTCCCGCGCTATTCAGCTCCCGTGGGGAGCGCCAATCCCGAACGGCCAGATTGTAACGTCAATGGCAGATGAGAATCTGTTCTTTGATCCCCTCATACTTTTTTCTTGATTTGTTTCAGTTTCGATGGTGTGAACATAAGCAATGACCAGTACAAGTGGCTACCCCTAAGTGCCTCGATCAACTTTCTGCCATCAAAAGGTTTTAGAGCCGAACCTCTACCAAGGGATTGGTTGGGACAGACTCTGAAATAAACGCTTATGGACGTTGTACCTAATTTGTGCATGCGTGTTGTGTTCACGTCTCTAACATATGGGCCTCATGTCTTCTAGCTAGTAGTATCTTCAACCTCATCCTTCAACGGCTCAAGAAGGCCACCATTAGCTAGACAAATGCCATACACTGATGGATGGATGGATGGTAATGGCTATGCCGTTTGTAACTGGCGGCAGCTTGCGCCACCTAGCTGCCGCCACGTTACACTGAGATGATGATAGCAATCCAAAGTTGTCAGACCCGAATTTTGAAAAGGGTCTATTACGACTAACATATTAGCTGCACATGCTAAAATGAGGGTCATAATAACCTATCTCCACTCTCTAGACTTCCTGCAATTAATGATTTACTAATAGAGCATTTGAACAAGGTGAAATTTTCTGACACCTAATAATAGATAAATGCCCCACCAAAATGCATTACTTTCCAAAACAAAGAGACAAAAAGAGGAGGGTGGGACTCACGGTTTAGGACAACACATGGAGTTTACCTAGCGGGACCCAGGAGTATTAAAAGGTCATAATAACAACTCCAATGGTAGACGACTGGAAAGTACCATAATTTTCTAAACTTTGAGTGCAAAGCAAGTTGACCTACCATTCTTTTTGGCATGAACTGAGAGAGGAATGCATCTGTGCCGAGTTTGCCTGTAGAACAAACAAAAAGAAACAGTTTGCCATCACAGCCAAAACATGAGTTTGGGACCTGGCTACCGGAAACGGCTACGAGCCAGCCATATAACACATCCTGTGTTAAACAAGATAACAAGAAATGTGGCTGCATGTTTGGTCACTGCCAAATGTGTTTAAATGCGGTAACTTTAAAGGTTGGGTACTGCTCTTAATTCGGGTGGTGCCTAGGGTAGGACGACCCTCAGTCTTTCAGTGCCTGGGATGGGTGGTGCTCTTAGTTAAGGGATAGCCTACGGCAGGGGTTTGTATGGAAACAGATTACATCGCACCATTGTCTCTGTGACGCTGCGCGCACTTCCCTTGAGCACCACCTGAATACAAAGCCTTTGTGCTTAACTTTCTGGTACACCAAAGAGGAAGCATGCTTTCAGCACCTCTCCACTCCTCCTTGTTCTGCATGCTCTTTCTACACCACCTGTTTTTTCTCCTCTCATTCTTGCCATTTCCCTCCCTCTCCGCTCTATGCACTTTCTCACACCACCTGCTTGTGCTCCTCCCGTTCCTGCGTGCGGGTTCGTAGCTCAGTCAGCAGCACACTCGGCTTCATTGCCGGTGACAGGAGTTTGATCCTGGCACTGGTTGCCGTTTCTTTTCAAAGTTGTTTAGCGGTTACGGACCGACCGACCTACATATTTCGTGCTTACCGTAAAATGCCGGGACAGCGCCCACTCAAGATTTAGAAATAATCGTGACAGAATGGGGGATGGGCGCTTGTCCGGTCATCAATTTTAGACATAAATGTACTGTGAGTATTTCCTTAGATCTTACAAATTTGGGAATAGCCGCTTAATGTGTATAGGCGGATGCTGCGGTATTCTACAGTATGCGGCTCCTGAGGTTAGTTCGCCCTATAAAGCTACCGCTTTACAAGGTGCTCGCATCAGAATGCTGATAGCCTAAAAAAAAAACCTACAGCCGGGCCGAAAGCAACGGAGCCACTGCCATACCTCGCACAAAAGGTGCCAGTTCAGAGCAGATGACCGAATTGCGTGGAGTCATGGGAAGGTAACGGTCTTGGGTCGCGCCCAATCTAGTTGAAGTGAGGAACCTTTAGAGGGAAGGGGCATGACAGGAGGAACTTCTCTTCTTCATTTCAGAAAATATTTTACACTTACTTTGAGTATATAGGGACCTTAAACGATAAGACTACAGTGCCACCCTTTAGCGGCGAGTCAAAACATAAACGTTGCGTTATCTAGCTACTGTGACATGGCACTGCGAGATGGCGCCACCGACCCTTGCGTGACTCGACTGAACCGTATATGCAGCCGTGCAGTTCCTCAAGTGGCTGCTGCGGGAGAAATGGCAGCGCTGCAATCGCGTCAAGTTAGGTTCTTGAGTATGGGTCGGAGACACTTTTCAAAGCAGGCTTCTATGGCAGTTTTTCAACTGAGTTCTTGAACGTTGCCAAAGCCCACTAAAAACAACATGCCGTCAAAAATAAGCTTCTACAAAAGCACTAGTGTGCCCCTGTTAAAAATGTTTCTCAATCGAATACCGAAGGTTAGCCCACTCCCCAGTCTCACCCAATTCCCCTCGCTTTTAGGTGGGCCGTCTCTCGGGACATTACGGCATATGCGGCAAGGCACTTTCAAACAAACGACTCGTTAAGGTCGGAGAGGAGGCACGACAGAGACTCACCATCAAGAAATTGCTGCGCCACAGTCTCCGACTCTTCTTCCGCTGCCTGCGCGCCGACCCTGAGGTTGTCTTGTAGCGTCGGCGTGTGGAATGCCCTCTGGTGCACCTCAAACACCTCGCTGCCGGCCTCGAATTCGCCTTCAGGGTGTTCACTCGTCCACCTGCAAAGGCTACAAGAGAGTTGTGCGGAACTCTCTCAAAGCGCTCCATGCTGCACCTCTGGTGAGATGGATACAAGCGTGTGCTTGCATGGCAAAAAAGATACCAATGCAGAGAGCAGAGTTCATCTGCTTCTTGCACAGGGTTGCAATGATGTCAAAATGCCAAATTCTTATTTGCTGATTGGGGAAAAAAAATGAAAATGGATGGTAAACCTTAAAAGGGGCTGTGCAACAATTTTCAGACTTTGGCCAATTAACCGTGGAAATTAATCTGCGTCACCTATGAGACGAAAAACAGAAAACCGCATTTTCTTCCGAGCGCTAGTTCTTATTTAAAAAAAAGAAACAAATCGAAGGTCAAGTGCCTCTCAACTCCCCATGCGACTTTCGAGTGACGTACTCTGGAGGTTCACGTGGTTTCCCCTTGGGCACTCTCTTTAGAAACCCCAGCCGCTTCCTCCGCGATTGACGACTTTGAAAGGATTAGCCTACGTCGAAGGTCGCGGTGAGCGATGGACACACAGGACGGTTCAGTCACGAGGATGACGGCGAGTGCTGCAGCGGAGGGGGACAGGATTTGTTGACTTCAGCGTACCTCCAGAGAGCGCCATCATTTTAGATTCCCGTAGCGCTACGGACGCTGCAGATCGGCAAATAATTCGTTTTTTGCCTTGCAATGTACGCAGCAGAATAGCAGTTTTTCGGGGAAAGGTGACAGCGTTTTTGGTCACTTGGGCTTGCATGAACAATATAAAAAATGCAGTATGGCAATTCTTTCAACATTAAAACCATTGCACAGCCCCTTTAAGGCATTTTAGCATTGAGGTCTACTGGACTATCCTTTCAATCAAAGCCAACCAAAGCTCAGCGTCGTTCTGACATCACTGCAACTCCTGCACAAATAGCAGACGACTTGCTCTGTGCATAGAAAAGTGCTCCTTGCTCCAAATCCACAGAAGGAAAGACCCATTTTTAGGTAATGAGTGCAGTCTAGGTGAAGTTGTCTGCAAACTACAACTGGACCGCCCTTCTGTAGTTTGCAGTGTAGTTTGCAACTACACTGCAAACTACAGAAGGGCAGTCCAAAGTTCATCCCCCAGCTCGAACACATTGGCATTGTGCCATTGTATACGTTTTCACTGCTTTTTATACTCCATACTACCAATACTCGCTAAAGAATTGCTGAAGAATATGCATTATGTGCAAAGATAAGCGCTGACAATGTTGGTTGGGCGGGCCAGTGCCCTCCGAAAATGGTAACGGTGGGAAACTAGTGTCAGGGGAGAAGGAATCTGCATGCGCAAAGGCCGACTGTAAGAAGATATATTCCCCGTGAGCAACAAACAAGCTCTACAAGGTCACCTCGCACAGTCTATATTGGACGTCGCATCTCAATCGCAATTCCAAGGCTCACCTTTTGCAACAAGGAATTCTTCCGCTCTTCCATGATGGGTTTGAGTTCCAGACTTCTTCCTGTTGTAGGAGAGAGAACGGAGCACACTCTCAATGTGGCCAGTCACTTATGTTTTGTAGCGCCGACAAATTTCTGCGGCGGCCATAGACCTCTTCCGTTTTTTACTCTGCCGTATTACCTTTTCAAGCAGCACAGCAAGTCTACAAACCTCAAACTGAAGAGCTATGAGAGCTTCTTGGGCCCATCCACGAAACAGACAAGGCAAGTCCGCAGACCCAACTTCGTTTGCAAGCCAAGAGAGCTGCCTAAAAACCAACGGTTCGCCGTCAAAAACAGCGAAGCACGTATTCGCCAGATGCCGTCAGAGGCTGACATACGCAATCGCTTTCCCCCTTTCAGGGTCTTGCATCCTCCCAAATTTGGGAGAAGACGAAACCCGTCTTCCTACCAAGACATTGCTCCCTCCTCCCTATCCTCTGCCACGCGAGAGAGGAGAGTCTGAAGACAATTTTTTGCCTCGTAGAAAATTGAGTGCTCGACGTCAGTTTTAACCACAGGTACAGGACGCCCCTTTCTTGAAAGGCACCACGTGACACCCAGAGCCGCTAATAAGCCATGCCCTAGACATGTCGACACTCGATCTTCTTGTGGATGCCGTCCCATTTTTGGTGCCCACGAATGCAGAGTGGACGCCTTGATTGGTGATCATTAGGATCCGGAAATGCAACTGGAAGACTTCGGGTGGCGCATTGCGCCGTTGCCAGCTGTTTCGACATTGCTAAGAAGACCGGAAAAGCGTCCTCCACGCAGTTTTGGATTAAAGCTTTGGACAGCTGGCAGCAATGATTTAAAGCGCCGCGATGGACAAAGTGGAGAATTGTTTTTGCCAAGCGTAGCTTCTCATGGTGGATCTAGCAGCTTGTTGCAAAACATAGGAGGCGCAAGACGAGCACCCTCTACAGAAGCCACTCCACCCTTTTCACTTTAGCAGAGGTGAGTGGAGAGGAGGAAACAACCAATCATGGTAAGCAGAGCGCTTTGTGGCGGGGGAGGTGTATTTGTAGAATGTTTCGAATTGTCTGCAACAAAATGCTCAGTTCAAACCAGCGCGAAGGACAGAGACCTTCTCCGAGAAAAATCCTCACAGAGTCCTCTCATCAATGCCACAGGAGGCGACGTGCGTGGGAAAGTATGGTGCTACTTTGATGTACGCTCTGCACTATCCTGGAAGTGGCTCAGTTTCTTCTCTTTCACCAAAACAAACATGGCACGCATCCCTTTGTTTATGGGACCTCCTCCATGCATCACCAGAATGCCTGTAGTGCGTCTAAAGAACTGGCAGGGAGGCACCGCGCAGTATTCTGGGGGCGGTCCTACTGCGCTCCAGTGCACTTGCGCGACAGGGGCACGGCTTGCACACGTGCAGGTCTTCGTTCTGCAACACCATCTGCTGACTTGATCTCCTCCGACCTGGCTGACCTACGGGCAGGCGCTCCACTAAGCTCGGAGGAGACTTGCACTCGTCCACTTGCAGTAGTGCTTCCAGCTGCGACCTTATCGCTGCAACCAGGATGGAAGGCAGGTTAATGGACCCTTTTCAAAATTCAGTGCCATCCGCTGGCCCAAAAAGCAGTTTCACTTTCGACTACAATAATGGCGGACGCCGTGACCTATGTCATCGGGCACCGTCACTTTCGCACATCGACGGGCGGGTGAGAATTGGTCCAGCTAGTCCTGCAAAGATTCTTTCGATTTGTTTCAGTTCCGATGGTGTGGACATTAGAGCTGAGCCAGTACAAAGTGGGCCGACCCCATAGGGTGCCTGGCCCAGTCCTCTGGCAGCCTCTAGTGGACAGGGTACGACTTGCAGTGACAGCACACAACACGCCTCCGGAGTGTATGTGAATAACTAATTTTATTAAAAAGATCGTGAAATTTTGTGCATTTTTAAAATTCTACAGCTACATGATTAATTGGAATCCTGGCCCTTTATCCGTACAACCAACATTCATTCTTTTGATGCGTCCGGATTCATTTACTGGGTGCAAAAAAGAAAAAGTTGATAATGGTTTCCTGGGAGCTTCCTTCTCAGTTCTATAAATACGTCCGCGATAGGTGGCCAATCCGCGAGCACAAGACCGTCAGCTTCTTGCACAGGGATTGCGATGACAACAGAATGCCGAGCTTGTAGCGGTAGATAAAAAATAGTGCGTAGCGCAAAATGCGCATCGCGAGTCTACCCACTATCCTTTCAATCAAAGCCAATCAGAGCTCGTGCGTCGATCCCGACGTCACCGCCAACAAAAACGGCGACAATCTCTCCACATGGGGTGCGGGGGGGGGTATGCGCAAGATGGCGGCATTAGGCCTGGACACTATGGGCGAGCCAGAGTGCCAGACATGCTCCAACAGCGGCGCCATAATGACATCATGCCGCTGCAAATGTAGTGACATCCGGCGCATGATATTATGCTCAGGTCACAGCCGGCCCCGGCATATACTTGTAAGATGGCCAACATCCCGCGGTCGGCCTTTAGGTTTCGAGCTGCATTGCCAGCGCCATATGATGTTTGGTGCTACCCTATGTCGTACTACAGAAGACAGTTTGAAGGTAACTGTTTTTGCAACCCCGATGGTCGAAGCCCGCTACCCCGATTCAATGCGTCAGACGATGAGCAAATACAGCCTCGCTTCAACCAGAAAATCACTGATCTGCACGCAAGAGAAAGGACAAAAAGGCTGGAAATATAAAGCAAAATGAGTCGCCTTTGCGCCGCTTCAGAGACGGCGCTGCAGAAATTACTGCAGGGGAAGCGTGTGGTAAAGAAAGATTAATTTAAAAAAACCTCAAGACATGAAGCCGGCCATGGGAAAACTAAGGCCGCAATGTCCTAGGACTATACCATGAAAATAGTAAGCAACCCGAAGGACGCACGAGTTGACAGCTGAGAGGTCAAATGCGCGTCCCTCCCACAAAACTGCTGACTTTGAAGCCCTGAATTTTAGCTAATACATCTATTTTTGCTTCCCATTTTTGTTTTGTTTGGGGCCTGGCACCTATGACTGAGGGCTACACAGCGCGCATACCACAGCAAAAATGTGAGCCGCAGTGGGACAAGCAGCGCGATTACGATGGTTACCAAACAACAGATGAGCCACGGATATACATGACTTAGACAAGCTGTGCCCCAATCATGTGATGTGAGTGGAGTCACCGCTAACACGAGAACGCCAATAGAGGAACCCAATGTTTTTATAACTCCTTATTTATTATTCGAAAATTAAATATAAGTTGAATATCTGTTCAACCTTTTTCACGTAGCTACTATGACAGTTTTGTTGTGCAGGCTGCCGTAAGGTGTACCACGGTCGTTTCACGCAAGTCAAAGAACAAGATTTTTTAAACTACGGCTTTTAAAATGCAGATGCAATATTTTGCACGTAATGCTTAGGAATCAATGTTTTTGTGGTTTAATGAATATAAAAAATATTAAAACCCGGCAGGTACATATTCTTTTTCGTGACCCCTATAACAAAAACCACTGGGTCTACTTTGTTAATCAGGATTAGTTCCCGTGTCGAGCAGCAGTATGAATGGAGAAAACGAAGCCAGGCAGCGTCACTCACGTGAGGCCGTCGAGCTGCGAGAACTGAGACGCTGCATGGCTAGTTTTGAAGGGACTGCCGGCAGGCTGTGGCAAAGACAATATAAAAATACTATGTATATCAAATCAGGCTGTATGGCACAACACACAATGAATTACAGTTGTAACAGAGACAAAAAAGTACAAAAGATGCAAGGCTAGATAAACAGGCTTGTGACACGAAGCCAGATCTTCGGGTTGATACATCAGTGCAGAATACTGGTCACGGCACTGCGTACTAACTTCGTAGGGCCATGCAATGAGATATCAATCTGACTTTTTAACTTGAAATGACATGCCACATATTCGTCTTTCTCTTTGTTGTTGCAAGAAGACGTAAAAAAATGTTGTATTCCTGAAACTGTTATTACGTTGGCAAAGTCTACCCAGCTATTCAGGTGATGCCTTGTTTTAAGAAGTTGAAGCGTCGAAAACGTCCAAAACGTCCCCTTACCGGACTGGCTGTCGGATGCTTCATCCCACCGTAAACGCTACGTGGACAGCTGTGAAAGCAGAAGATGCGGTTGCCCTGTTTTGTGGCACTGGCCAAAGGCAAAGTCCCGAGTCACCATACAAAGTTGTCATAGAAAATTTTGAGTTGACTGCAAGTGCTCTCAACCGAGCGATTTGGAACCGAGGGCTTACCTGAGTGGTGCTGTCAACCTCGGCGGGTGGTTCTGGAATTCCATGATAATCCCTTGGATTATCCTGCCCAGGTCCACGTGCATGGAGAACTGCAAAGGACGGCAGGTTGTCACTCAGCGATAGGGTCGTCGGATGGGGTTCCAGAGCATCGCGTTCCCTATCGCTGGCCAGCAATCTTTTCATTTGTGCTTCGTTCAAGTAGGTCCATCGTCGGAATCTTGGACCCACCCTCCGCATCTAGATCGTGGTGATGCGTCATTAGTACCGAAAGTGTTTCTAGTTATACCGTCGGCGTCTCTGGCTCTGTGCGTGAAATCAAAGCTCAAACCATCTGCGCCATTCTCCAAGAAAGATGCAAGCTTTCGTTCCCATTTTTATTTGTCTTGGAAATGATTTTTCGATGCCATCGCTACCGCTGAAATTCAGTGCCGTGAGCAATGCCATCTAGAGGAAGCACCATGAACCTGTGCGCTCATTTGTTCGGCTCTTTTTTGTAGAAAAACGTGCTGCTCGCTCTTTCTCGGGTTATTACTACCGCTTGGGAATACAGTAACACGATGGAGTCACTACACTGACGTTCATTCGAAATTTGCTAAAAAAAGATTTGAAGCTTAAAACTTTTATGCCATTTCCACGATTAGGGCTCGTGTTTTTTCTTTCTACTTTTAAACTTCCAAACCACACGTCAAAGGCCAATGGAGAACGTGCAAAATATGCGAACAGTACTGACCCGGGATGCCGCATTGTATGAACAAAATTTTGCCCAAAAATGATGTGGAGCGACATGTCCAAATCAACAAAACTGCGCCACAAACGAAGACATTTTTTTCTTTTTTTCAATCAGTGTTTTGTTTTTGCGGTAATTACTCTAATGAAAGAAATGAAAATAGTTTACAATTTTCTGTAATGCCTAATTAAAGCGCAGCTCTTGAGGAGGAGGAGGGTCACGTGACGTCACATCACAAGGTAAAATTTCCTGCTAAATTTAGCGGAAACATTTTCCGCCTAATTTAGCAAGAAAATTTTAACCTCGCCACGTCATGTCAGACGTGACGTCACATGTGACATAACGATAGTAAAATTCCCCGCTAAATTTAGCGAAAAAGTTTTCTGCTAAATTTAGCGGTAATACTTTCCTGGTTGAGTGGCGTCACATGTGACATCACGAGGGTAAAATTATCCCGCTAAATTTAGCGGGGAAATTTCCCACTAAAATTAGTGGAAAAGTTTTCCTGCTAAATTTAGCGGAAAACTTTTCCCACTAAATTTAGCAGAAAGTTTTCCTGCTAAATTTAGGGGAAAACTTCCCACTAAATTGAGCGGGAAAATTTTGCCCTCGTGATGTCACACGTGACGTCATTATGGGAAACATCCCATAATGCAACGCGCAATACGCCGATGGCGTCGTTGCTCAAGCCGGAAACGGGCGCCCAAGAGCTGCACTTCTAAAATACAACAATGTAAAGAAAATAAAAAGAAACATAATGGTATACCATACCACGGTGAGGGCCGGTACTCCAGTGACATTGTAGTTCTCATCTAACATGGGATGCGTTGCCGGCGAGCGACACCCTCAGAACAGGGCATTCGTGTGGGAAAGCATTTGGGAGGTGTCTGCAAAGAGGAGGAGCCGTGTGCAAACCCTTTTCTTGAGCCTTAATGTTACTGTGAATTCTTTAGCTTCTGGTTCCTGAACTGGACGACAGGGTGCAGTATCTCCCCGCCGTACAAGCATTCATTCAAGAAATTTGACTCTGAGAAGAATTGGGAGTGAGCAGAGTGGTAATACAAGATAAAGGGGAAAATAAACATTAAGGGGGCCCTGCAAGGACTTTTTACTGGTTTTTAATTTGCACCAAACCTGTGATGCGCTGAATGTAGTAACTTAATGAAACTTTTCTTTTCTCAAATTTCGCTTTATTTCAAAAGTTATAGGCCAATTAAAATTACAAAAACAAAGCAAGAAATAACCTCCCTTCATGGCGTCCTTAGTGCAGCAGACTGAGCCGTGATAGACTAGAGGAGGAGTAGTGAGCTCAGCGAAGCGCTCCACGGCTGCCTGCACTCCGTGTCGATGGCTCGGAGTTTGTGCCCATGCCAAGTATTTTTGTATTTCAGCTAACAAGAGAGCTTTTAGCAGCTCTAACAGTAATGGCAAGCCCAGGACCAAAGACTTCCACATATCGACGATTTCGACCCGCGGGTCGCCCCGTAGGTGGAGGAGGTTTCTGCGTCTTCCCGATTAAAAATATGGCGCACCTGATTTTTAGTTATTCTCTTTGTGCCCGCTGCAGCTTGCCAGACCCCCAAGAGACGTGGAAACCGCAAAAAAGGTGGGCAGCCTGAATGTGATTGCAGGGCCCCTTAGAGAGGGCGGATGGCACGGCATTGCCTGGACTGGTGCCTGACCATATTTTAAGGTCTTTATCCCATCGCCTCGTTTCTTGCCTTGGGGGATTTTAATTGGCGCCATCAGTTCCGAAACCATCTCTGGCGCGTCGGAATTGTGGAGCTCCTCGACGGAATATTCATCCACAGATATACCAGTGACATTCTACAACATGGCACCCAAAGAATCAGAAACAAATGCAGCCTTTTGTTGGCAATCCTTTAACGTCCGTTACATGCATGGCTTGCTAGTTGTCAAGATTCAATTTCGACTTGGGTGTACAATTTAAAACCTGATTGACTCTTGCAGTCCCCACAGCGAGATATATCCCAGGTATGCAGGTGGCAAGTTGCCTTCTGTAGCATTTATCGGAAATTGTTTGTGCAAAAGTTTCCAGATGTTGTCATCGTTTCAAAACATGCAAAGGACCTGTTCAATGACAGGGAAGCACAAAGAAATAATTAGTGGGAAGGAACCGAATCCAAGCATGCCATGCTGGAAGCTGCAGCACCTCACAGATGCATTGCCTTGGATACAGTCAAGCTCAAGTTACCGTGATCACCCAGCTTTCGCCATAGTGCAGTTATGATCAAGGCAGTAGCTGTCTGTAAAACCTGCTTTTGGGGTTATAGCATTCTATGAATCTGGCTTCAGTATGAGAAAGCTCACATGCACGCTGCAGTTGCTTCGAAACGGCTTTCAGACCGTGCGCTGTCTGAAAACCAGCCAAGAAAGAAGAAAATAAAGGACACGCGAGAAGAGTAACAAGGCGGAACGCACATTTCCAAGCCGAAAGAATTCCCATCGGCGACGAAAGGGATCCGATACTCTTTGTCCGGTTGGACTTCGACGATGCTGGAAAAAAGAAAAAGAAAGGTAGACAAACAGATCAACGCGGAAAGAGACGAATAAAAAAAGCAAGAAAAGCGACTAATATTTTATCACTCGTGCAGCGAGCGATAGGACGCGAGGCTTCTGGCTTAGCCGTCGCGTAAATTCAAACCATTTTTGGGAACCGGTTACAATCAATCAGACGTCGAAAGAGAACCGAACTAGACGGAGCTTTATGACTGAGTAGAGATATGATCGAAGCTTAAAACTGGTCGTCGAACCACCGCGTTCGATCGAACAAGACGTCACGGCTGTCGATACGCAGCACAGACTAAGCTTAAGTAGTGATGACGAAGTAAGAGGGGCGAAACGGTTTAGAAGGGTCTTCAATTCGAATCGAATACAGCTGACAATGAATTGGTGGTCGTAGCTCACTTCGGACAGCGGGAGCAGGATCGAGTCGATTTGTCGCTGCCGCTGAGAGCAGTAAGGGCGATTGCTGGAGTCACTTCGCTGCTTCTGCGACCGAAGATCGCCTGGAACATCACTCCGCAAGCCGGGGCAAAAAACAAATTACTGCCAATCTGATTACAGTCGAGGAGCCCAGACGCAACACTGCCGCTGCTCCGACTCCCGTCGACGATGACATCACATCGCGCATCACATGTCGGAAAAGACTCCGCCAGTATCCGCTGACGTCGTTTCCCGAGAAAGATAATCGGTGACGCCAATTTTATTTTACCCAGCATTCCGTCTGGCATTACATGAAAGGCCTGAACAAAAGACAGCAGGCGACGTGAGCGAAGTTGATCTCGACTCAAGACTTTCCGCGTTTTTCTACGGTGGTGTTGTGTTTTTTTGTTCCCGTTTAGCTAAGTCATCGACGATGCCGAAGAGTGCTGTCTACTTGAAGTAAGACCAATGTTTCGACTCTTATTTTACGCCGATTTTTCTTTTTATCTTGAACGCACCAGTGCCGGAACGTGCCTGGCGGAGGTGTCCAAATTTGAAGTTAGGCCTAGGCGCGGCCCGAAATCGTAGCAAATGAGCACGGGCCGCGATACCGCAGGCTTCGGCGCAGGATGCATTGGTTAGAACAATAGTCCTTCTCGCTCCCTGACTACAATTAGTTCGATTTGCTTTTTGGAGACCGCCGCAGTGCGCCTGATGCTCTCTACCACCCCGTGCTCAAAAACGTCACATCGCCACAGCAACTGCGTCTCAAACCGAGCTCGTGTCCTGGGCCTCGTCGCCTCCCCTGGATCGGTAATCGGTTTATCGCGATTAGTTCGTCCCCTTTATATTTTGAAAACGATCGCCGATGGCCTTGGAAGTGCTTTCGTTGCACGGAACAGGCCCCGCCGGATCCGCTTGAAAGCACATAAAATAACATCCCTTTGTTCTCACGAACCCTTTCGCGACTGTCGTCCAGAAGCGTTCGTCCCCATCATTTGATTCTCTCGCGGGAAACGATTGAGATCCATACTGGTCTTAGTCACCCACGACGAATAGATGAGGCGGGGGGACGGAAGAAATTGCAGCTCCGAGTTTTTAATTTGAGCGCCTTTCAGGGGAGACATTTTTCCAAGTCGTACTGCCTCTCCTTTCAATCGGGGCCGATTCTGCAGCCTTCTTGTAGCATTTGTGTGAGTCATGCGATTCGTGCCTGCTCAGAAATGTGTCGTCCTCTGTCCTTCTGCTAGAAACAATTAGACCTTTCGGTGCACTGGAACCGTGGGTGGTGTCACGTCTACCTTGCTCACTTATCGGTAGGATTTAGCTCTGGATAACATGGAAAAGATAAAATTGGCAAGGCAGCCGTGTATTCGTGGTGGCTGGTTCTGAGCTTTGGGAGCTACCAACCTGACACATGGGAGGGCATTATTAGCTCCCAAGGCAGGCCCCTCAAGTTTCTGCTGCTGTTGATTCAAGACACAACTCCAAGCTTGTTTGTGTTTTTGAAGAGACAAGCTCTTGAGGAGTTCAGCTGTAGGGGGGCATAGAAGCTTTATGGAGGAGGTAATGAATAGCGGTACAGGATGTAGCTGAACATATTACAGCAGAAATTATCTCTGCGTTGCAGCCTGTGGTGCGTGGTGTAGTTTGTGTTGAATTGTGATTGGAGCACCTGTTTGGAAACTAAACTAGCTGCATTGTTGTGTGGATTGGGAACTACGTGCGATGTAGCTCAGCCAAGTTCTGCATGAACTTTGTTCTTGTAGTTCGGTGGTGCTTCTCTTACTGGCACTTCTCCTTTTGTTCAGTAAGTAAGCAGGCTTTTAATCAGCTCTTTTGTTTCTGTTATCGACCAGTTTAGTCAGTGACAGGTTAAGATTCGAGGCTGCGCGAGTGACAAAGTGTTATCAATGGTGAAAAGCTCGCACTCAAGGCTGTACCGACCGCAGGTATGGATGGTTAGTGGTCACCAGATGCTGGTGACCATTAATCTGGATCGCATGGGCCAAAATCAAGCACGATTCATCTTCAGCCACCCAATGAAATAGAATCCCAAGTTCATCTGAGAAAAGGGCGAGCACATGATTCAGCTTTTTATGCCATGTGACCAATGCACTCGCCTGCCTTACAGCACAGCATCGT
>JAZHYW010047419.1:30000-57867 GCA_037355805.1 Ixodes ricinus | reverse complement strand
CAGTGCACTGATGCACCGCAATATTTTCGTCACTGGCCACTGTGCCCTGGAACCCGCCAGCGGCATAGAAGCGTAGAGCAAGGAGCACTTGGTGCTCTACAGTCAAAACATGAGGCCCCTCGCGACGCCGCTGCAGCTTCCCACGAAGCTCATCGCATAGCCAGCGAGCGGCGCCCTTCGTGAGGCGGTATTCCCCGACGAATCTTGCCTCGGAGACGTCGAATGCGTCGCGGTGGTTCCGGAAAACCCGCTCCGTGGGCGAACGTAACAGGAGAGCCCCGTACGTAAGCGTCGCCATTTTGACTGATGGAGAACAACTTCTGCTCCCGTCCTACTACAAAGTTAACTTCATCGGCGAACTCAATCGTGACGACATTTTGACGTCACCGTAACTTTATTATTTCACGAGCTTAGCTCGAAATTTCTAGGGACAAACTTCATTGAGACGTCACGTCACGTGACCAGAGAGGTCAGCCAATCAGCGACCGATTGAGTTAACTTCATCGTTGAGTTTGCGATCTAGCATAGACAGACTGGATTGGACTCCGGGCAACGGGTCGAGTCGCGGCGCGAGCTCGTCCGACCGGCGATGACTCCACGCTAGTGATTCCCCTGGCTCTGGCAGTCGGCGTCCCCACTACCTGTGGACGTCCGTCTGCCGAGAGCCCTGGCCCCGAACTCCTGCGACGACGGGTAGCGGCGTGAGCTCGTCCGACCGGCGATGACTCCGCTCGCAATTGCCCCTTTGGCTCTCAGGTCGGCGGGCGCTGCGGGCACACTCTGTGCCCACGGCTCGCTTGACCGCACTGTCTTGTTGGGGACCCCTGGTACTCAATAAACGGTGTTGGATACCGGGATCATCGTTGTTGGCATGACGTTGGTCGAACCCGGCGCGGCGACCGCCCTCGCTGGTAGGCGTCGGCCGCGCGGTGGGACGGGCATTGGATTCCCTTTTGAGCGCCGGTCCCCAGACGTAAAGGTGCGTAATCTTCCCTCCCTTATTCCCACACAATATACTCTGACAAATTTGAGGAAAATAAATAAGGAAAGTATCTTTGAAGTAGCTGTACCTAGGTACTTACCTGTAGTCGCTGACAGGTCAAGAACGAAGCGGAAACTTCTCCCACCTCTTTCCACTTTAGTAAAGCGAACGGTGGAGAGGAGGTCGCCTCCTCTCCACCGTTTGCTCTACTAAAGTGAAAAGAGGTGGGAGGAGCTTCCACTTCGTTCTTGACCTGTCAGCGACCATAGGTACCTTTTCATTCGAGTAGCTGTAACTGTATCTTAGGTACATTTTTTAAGTAACTTTTACAACCCTGCCTGTGCCCAATATTTTTTGCTTCATTTTCACAAAACAACTGCTTCGTTAAAACCCAACTAGCTTTGTAATTCGGAGTTTCCTAACAAATTGGAGGCCTTTTTACACTTTATTAAGAGTGCATTTGATTCAAAATATTGAGTTCAAAAAGATACCGCGATGTTATTTTGCGGTGGTAGACAAAATCGCTAGTGGGCAATAAAGCACCGTAGGCACAACAACCTGACGTCCTCGACTTCCGGCCATCGCAAGACACCTGACTTCCTGGCCCAACCCAATATAAGAGGCGCCCTACGACTGTCCACGACACTTTGGCGGGCGATCCAGGCAACTCAGCATCGGACGCACACTTACGCATCGTATTTTACAGGTACTGTTGCGTTTCGTTACTGCCTTGTTTTTGCCTGGATCGCCTGCTGAATTCCGCAGTGTTAGCTTGTGCCGCCCAACAAAATCAGTATGGCGGAGAAACAGCCTAGCACTATAAAAGAACTGGCAAAACTTCTGACTGAGCTGACGATGAAAGTAGACAGTATGAATAGCAGTGTCAAAACAGAGCTGGAAGGAATGTCCCAATCAATGACATTTATGAATAAGGGTTTTGAAGAGTTCAAGGTAACGATGGGTAACGTAACCAAAGAAGTAAAAGAACTGAGAACTGAGCAGCAGCAAATGAAAAAAGAAAACAAGGATCTTATCAAACAGCTCGACGACATGAAGCGTGATCTTGTTGAAATTAAACAATACAGTCGAAGAAATAACTTGGAGATTAAAGGAATTCCACACAACCCAGAAGAACGCCTAAGCACAATGATCACTGAGATCGGGAGCAAGATAGGGGTTCAGATTGCTGACTCAGATATAGATGTGATACACCGTGTTCCCACGAAAGACAAGACAAGACCTAATGTAATTGTTAGGTTTATCTCCCACGGTATCCGTGATAAGGTTCTAGCGGCATCGAAAAAGCGCAGACTGACAACGTCAGATTTTGGATTTGAACACTCGGCACCAATCTACGTGAACGAACATCTGTGCCCAGAAAACAAAGTACTGCTAGGGAAGGCAACTCAGAAGAAGAAAGGAAACAACTGGAAATATCTGTGGGTATCCCAGGGAAAAATACTAATGCGAAAGGCTGAAAACGCTGGTGTGGTACAAATCATGAACGAAGCTGATCTGGCCCTAATTGTATAAAGCTAAAAATGTTGTCTAAAACAAGACATAACGCATGGTTTCTATTCAAGAAATTAATAAAGTTTATAAAAATGGATTATTTTCATTATTGCATTGCAATATACGTAGTTTGAACAAAAATGTGGATGCTTTATGTGCATTACTCGGTGAACATGTGTTTCAGTACAATGTTGTAGCACTGTCGGAAACATGGCTCAAAGGTAACGAGTATTTCAACTTTCCTGGCTACCAACTAATATCATTACCAAGGCCAACAACTACAAGAGGTGGTGGGGTCGCATTATTGATAAAAACTGGGCTAACATTCAAGAAATGCAGTGAATATACTTGTACATTAAGTGGTGAATATGAGATTCTTTTCGTCAGAATTTCGGACATTGTAGTCGGGGTAGTATATCGAGCTCCAGGTTCATGTCTAGGTTCTTTTCTTGAAAAACTAGAAGATATTTTTTCACAAATGACGGCACGAAGAGATCATGTAATCATTTGTGGGGATTTTAACATAGATATACTAAAGACAATACATAATGAATATTTATTCTTGCTACAGTCATTTAATTTCACAAACCTAATTAACAGTCCAACTAGGTTTGGTGTTGATTCAGCTTCAGCTCTTGATCATATATTATGCAACTTTAGCACAGAAGGTAGCATGTACGGCGTTTTAGATGTATATTTGACTGATCATTCACCTATAGTTCTTTTGACCTCAGAACCAGCACGCCAAAGTATCTATAAGGAGTTAAGCTGTAGTATAAAAAACTAAATTATAAGACTCTCCGGAGATTATTAGTCACTGCAAATTTGAATGGCATGACTGATACTAATGTGGACACAAACTATCGTTGTTTTCATAATATACTTCGTCAATGCGTAACTGAATCATCAACCATTGAACCAAGGGGTTACTACAAGAAACCAATCTGCCCATGGATGACGTATAAAATATTGGAAATTATAAAAATTAAAGACTATTGGTATAGGAAGATGAAGCAACATAGAAATAATTCGTATTATATTGGTCAATTTAAAATATATAGAAATATGGTAACAGCTCTCATTCGAAGAAGGAAAAAAAGTACTACTGTAATATGATACAGAAATGTGGGAAAGATACAAAGAAAATGTGGTCAATTATAAATTCTATTATTAAACCTAAGAAACAAAATATGGTACTGCCAGAACTGGAGGCTACTGGGTGTCATAATGATAACGCCCTCACAGAGAAGTTTAATCAATATTTTTGCAATATTGGTAAAGAACTGGCTGAAACTCTCGAAGAGCCAATCACAAACCAGCTTCCAGATTTTCTTAGTAACACATTCAGCTATCAAGACATTACGTGCGAAGAAATTACGTCAATGATAAAAACGATGCCATGGGACAAGACTCCTGGATATGATGATATTTCTATAAACATAATCAAAGACAACATCGATATTCTTAGTATACCGTTGGAAAAGATATACAATCAAGCGTTTTACAGTGGTACCTACCCGGAACTACTAAAAATAGCAAGAGTGTTGCCGATTTATAAGAATGGCGACGTCAACCAATTTTCAAACTACAGACCAATATCGGTCCTAAGCTGTATAAACACTCTTTTTGAAAAACTTGTAGCCACAAGGGTAATTGCCTTTCTGACTAAATATGATATTTTATCTGATAACCAACATGGTTTTCGAAAAGGCAAATCGACGGACACAGCAGTTTTAACAATTAGTCAATTCATTAACAATGCACTAAACAGCAATAAAATTGCAGTCGGCCTATTCTTAGACATAAAAAAAGCTTTTGATACTGTAGATCATGGCATACTTATAGAGAAATTACGAAGATATGGCTTTCGAGGCTTTTCACTTGACTTTTTTAAGAGTTATTTATCGTCTCGATCTCAAGTCGTTGGTATAAAGGAGTATTTTAATGCAGATCACAGTTTGGGCCCGAGGATTGCGTGAGCAATCGATTTGGGGCTCGCGATAATTACGAGGTGGCGTCCCAAAAGTTACTCGGCCCGACACAAAAGAAGCGCGAGCACAGACACGAAACTTTATTATAACACGTATGAGCTATCTTTCAGATTCGCTCCCACCAAAAGTGGCACATGCAACGCACTACACGGTTTTCCCATGGCGGCCGCCGGCAGGAGGAGGAGATCTGCGCGGTCGAGCTAAAATGGAGAAAGTAAAGACACGCGCGGTAATCTAATATCTCTCTCGGAAGGGCCCAACTCCGGCAGGCATCCACCTGGACACGGTGGCGACTTTGGGACAGGATGCCCCGTCCTACAGCATGCTGAAGAAGTGGACCGCGGAATTCAAGCGAGGACGGGGGAGCCTCGAAGACGACCCCCGCCTCAACAGACCCGCGGTATAATGACCGCGTTAGAAAGCATCAACCGTGTGCACGATTAGGTAACGGCAGATCGCCGAGTGTGACATCCGGACCATCGCACAGGACCCAGGCATCTCCAAAAATGCAGTTCAGCGCATCCTGACCCGAGCATCTTGAAATGCGCAAGGTCATCGCCGGATATGGGCTCCAAGATTGCTCACGTGTGACCAAAAAACGTCCAGGGACACTCTCGAGCTGCTCAGGTCAGATCCTGCGGGCTTCCGTGTCCGAACTGACGGCTTCCGTGAACATTGGGGAATTGTAGTAGACCGTTTCCGTAGCCCGCTAAGCACCCGGATAGCGCTCCGTCATCCCCCCACAAGACCTTGAGCTATGCAGACGTGGCCGTTTGTTCTGCCTCCGAGTTGAAGGGGTGAACGAGGCTCGTTTCTTTTTAATTTTTTCCGCATCCAACACTGCGCGAGGAGAAAAAAACAACTAAAAAGTAACGCGTGTTCTACGGGTGACACACACCAGGAATTACTTTTAAGCGGTATTAGCGAAAAGTACAAAAATTTGTTGCTCCGCTCCTTTAATTTTGAACGCGCTACTGTCGCATCCATGTAAACGCAGCCGTTGGTCGTCTGCAACCGTCTTCGCCTCTACGTCTGCTTTTCTTCTCGCCACGCGACAACGCATCGCGCATGCGCATTTGCGACCCATCTGCGCAGAAACTCGTAGGAGGCGTTCACCATTGAATCGCAAACGCCTTCCATGGTTTGTACCTCACGATATATATAAAAACCGTGGCTTGAGCGTGCTCCTCTTAAATATACTCAGTCAACTCAAGATATATATAAAAAAGTTTTGCGTGTTATGCATGCGCTGCGGGAAGTAGTTCCTACAAGATTTAGTTGCTGAAGAAAGAAACGATGCTTTTTAGCGTTTGAAAGATGTGCGTCCTGATAAAATAACATAAAACTAATCTAAGATGCACCAGCATGTATCTTAGTTCCATTCATGAAGGGGCAAATTAGTAGCGTTCCACAATAAGCTTGACTTTTTTTATTATTTTTTATTACGGTTTTTGAGGCAGAAGCGAGTATTATAGGCTCTCTACTTGTCGCCAATGGCTTTCGTTCACCCGCTCAACTCGCTATACAAAATCCCTTAGCTCACTTTTATTCCCCTGTAGCGTCTTCAGCCTATTTCGGCTCCTACTCTAACGAAAACTTGGATATCCGAACTAAATATAGCACTATATACATATGTAAGAAAAAAACATAACAATAGAAGTGATAAAAAAAAAAAAACACCAGCAGCTTTCGATTTTTTTGTGTAAACGTTTCAACTTCGAGCGTTGTACTGCGTCTCAAAATCCGACGCAGACCCAGAAAGCTGGGTGGTGCGGAGAGATATCAAGGGACGTCAACCGCAGTACTCCGCCTGAGGGGGATCCGCCCCCCCCCCCCCCGCCCCCCTTTTCTTCAGTAACTTCTTCACTGCGCATGCTCCAGTTGAAAGACACCTTCACTGCTATTGGATACAAGGAATAAAAAAAAACGTATCGAACCAAAAAAGAAAAAAAAATCTCAAATTTCAACCGTGCGTTTCGCTGTAGAGAAAGAAAGCAAACGAAAGAAAAAGAAAGTAGTCCGGACGTCTTTGTTCTTCCGCGACGGTGTATGGTTCTTTTTTTCTCCTTTTTCCGGTCCTTATTATACGGTATCTGAAACGCAGTGACGCAGCTGTGGCTTGGAGCTGCCTGCTAAATTACAGAGCGTCACTTCGCTTTCGATTCTCCGGTCCCATCTTTTTTTCTTTGTCTTTATCGATATTTTGTCTAAGTTTTCAGGCGTGACCTCGCTCGTTTGTAGAAGGATTTTTTTCCTTGCGCCCGTAGCAATCTCCAACCCTTCTCGAGTTGGAATTCTTCTGCCTCCCCTTTTCTCACTCCATGCGATGTATATAGTATATATATATATATATAAATACAGACATATACATCGCAAGCTGTCCAAAGAGACGGCGTGATGATAGGCTTGAAGACACCTAGCTGGAATACTAGCTCGGCTCAAAAAAGAAAAGTAGAAAAAAAACAAACCGCCAAGGACGGGAAGAAAGGAATGAGAAATGCAACAACGCACGAAATCACCCGTCTCGCGAATTTTTATGGACGCTGAACGAGAAAGTTTGTAGTGGGCTCGTTTACAAAGAGCTTAAAAAGAAAAAAAGTAAAAAAAAAGTGCAATGGCCACTTTAGGAAAGGATACTTCGCAGGCGACGAAAGCGTCTTGAACTGGAGCAGCCTCTAACCTTTGCATATTTTTTTTCTTTCTTGGCGTGTGTTATGAGCGCATTGTATCTCCCCAGACAATAAGAACTTTTAGCAAACCGTTACCGTGTTCCAGCATACCGCACTACTAAAGCCTTTGAAGCATGCTTTTAAGCGCACACCCGGGTGATACTAGGGAGTTTTAGTAGACCGTTTTTGTGCAACCGCTCTGCAGAGCGGAGCGCGGAATCGCCACTGCGCCTGCGCGCCGATGGCCTTGGCTGTAGAGTTCCGGGTAGCGGAGGGGCATAGCGGAGGGGGAAACACGGTCTACTAAAACTCGCTACTGTGACCTCGGGGCGCGCGCTTAAAAGCACGCGCTTCAAAAGCTCCGATCGTGCGGGTACGCGGAACACAGCAACGGTTTGCTAAAAGTCCTTAATATAAACTAAAACACCCAATCCGGATTTCTTTTTAATTTCTTTTTGTCGTTTGGTGTGCTTGCAGGCTCTGTTATCTCCCACTTTCTCGACTAGTTAGGAGTATGGGACCTCGACTTCGCATTCCACTCCCAAACCGGACCACAGCTTTCTCAAACCCTAGCAAATACGTAAACAAAAGAAAAGAAAAGAGCTTCGAAGGCCTGCTTCGGTTTATGTTGTCCGCGACAGTGAAGCGTTGCGGAATCCGCGCGACACGACGGCAACGACGCAATGGACGATTCTATCTCGCAATGCTTTCGGAATCTCGCCACCGCAGGCAGCGTTATGCGCGTCACTACGATTGTCACAGGGCCTGCTGATGTCACAAAGACGACGGCGTCGTTTCGTCACGACGATTTCACAGTGCTAGCCGACGTGGACGCTGCACCGACAGTGGTGTAGGCAGCCATTGCTGAGGAATACACGCAGACAAAAGAGCTACATCGGGTTCACACACGCATCTATTCTCGGCGCTGAGATAGCACAGTTGGCTCGGCAGCAATGCTGCATCGGCGCTACTTAGCGCTACACTGTGCGTGTAAGCCAGAAAAAGTGTGGTTGCATGCAGCGAAGCGCTAATATGGCGGCGAGTTAGCGCGGCGCTGTATGCGCTAACAGGCATTTACAGTTACTGTTTGCGCAGATTAAGTGCGTCCCATTTCCTGTCCCAGAAAGAGACGGAACATTCATAAATGCTGAGATGGAAACAAACACAAAAACACGTTTATCAGAAATTCGGATAATCTTTCCGTATAACTAGGGAAAGTTTTAACCGTGCACGGGGTACACCTTTCGTGACTCCGATAGGGACCGTCAGATGGCGCCGCTTAAACACACATCGACACTGCCCGTCAAAATATCTGTTAAACCGACAAATGAAAACGAGAAAAAAAAAAACGCGACGGAATTGGGAGTTTGGTTTGTTAATTCGCTGCGATCGCGATCAGAAGGCACCCGCTATCTTTCAGCGTCGAATTCAGCGTTTTCCCCGTTCGGTAGAAGTACTAGAACTTGGTCAACGGTGTCTGAGACGTGCCTGGCGCCCATTTCAATCATCCAATAAAACTTCCAAATTGCCTTCATGGTCCCTTTTAGAAAGAAACGCAGTTCAAGACGCTGCAAAAACTCTATCGCATTCGAAAACAACAATCTGCGCAGCGATTTCGGCAAACAATTATATTTTTTTTCATCTTCGTCCCGCGTGCAGTTTACCTGTGTTGTTTTCTTAACTTTTATAAACCCAACCAAATTCGTGAAACGTTCCTCTTAAAAAAGAAAGAAAGAAAAAGACAGCCATGTTTTTAAAACCCAAAACGTCGGACCGGGATTACTTACATATTCAAGCGAGTAATCGCGTTGTCGGTATAGTGCAGCAAAACCAAAGGCAAAAAAAGAAAAAAAAAGAAAGAAGGTAAATGCGCGGGAGGGCGGTTAAAAAGGAACAAAGGGTCTGGGGAATTTCGGGGGGGGGGGGGGCGCAAATTAGGTGGGTGCACAAAGCCCGATTTCGAAACTAACGAGCTTTCCTTGTAGCATTTAGTCGACCGGAGGCGGCAGCCAGGATTTGGGGGAGGGGGAAAGGGGGAAGAAAAAAAGGGAAGTGGAGAAGGTATGGAGAAGTGCAGTGTAGCTCGACCGTCCATTAAAGCAGTTGGCCGTCTTCATGCCGGCTCTGCGAAGGTAAAGGCAGAACGGCGTGTAATGCAAGCCGAGACGAAACGGATGCAGACGACACGTCTGCTTTTATCTGTCGCCGACGCCAAACGGATAGATGATAGCATTAATAACTCTTTGGATCGGGCGGCAGCTTGCGCCACCTAGCCGATGACGCTGACGACGACGACCGTCCTTTCTATGCCCGTGATTTTAATTTAATTCGTGATGCGGCATCAGGAATAGACTTATTCCAGAACTCGAAGCGCCTCATCGCGGCCTAATGCTCCGTTATGCATTGTGGGAATCAGTGGGAAGCAAAACCCATGCGCACTCCGCTCCTGGCCCAGAGGTTCCCAGAATGCAACGCGCGCGGTGACCGATTTATGGAAGTAGTTTATTCCGCAGAGCTAGTTCCTTCTCTAGAAACACGTATCTGTCTAACAGGTGTAGTAATACACCTTTGCAGTGTCTAGAAATCCGCAGCCCAGCACGTGCATGTTGCTCGCTTTGGAAAACGAGGGTAGCATGCTCCAAGCGCACGAACGGCGAATATTGCACCGGTTAAAAGCTCTTCACTGGACGAGTGACTTCTCTTGCTTGTGTATGGCATTACTGACCATTACGTGCGGAATCACAGGATATGCTTGCGCAATAGGACCAACATTATTGCGGTTAACCTGATGCCTCGACACGAAGTTGTACCTTTCTACGCGAAACCATTAAACTCTGAATGAGAAAAGTAAAATGTTTTCACAGTGACTCTTCCTGCCTTTCAAACGCTTTACTTATTTTCAAAACACAGATGACTTTTTTATTTGCTTGGTCTTTTACAGACTGCCCTATACTAATACCCGTGCCACACGGGCAACTCGAATGCCATTTACAACGAATGACATTTGAACGATCGACCAATCAGCGCGCGACACTCCGAGCGTGGGACGTTCTACGCGCGACAGATCGCGAGCCGATTCGTCGATCACACGAATGTCATTCGTTGTAAACGGCATTCGAGTTGCCCGTGTGGCACGGGTATAATACGGCTGTTGTAAGTACGAGTCGTACAAAGTGTTGTTTTCTAGACTAAACAAAATTAACGAAATAAAGTTTGTTATTGAAACTAAAGCGAAAGTAAAGGTCGAGCTGGTTTGCTACTGACACAGTAACCCTATTGGACCGACAAGCAGAAAACGCCAAACAGATCTAATGTTTCATTACACAAAAATGACGCAATACAACAATAATGCTTAGAGTTTTGTGCATGTTCGTCTCACTTTTTCTTTGCTCCAAGATTGCTACGTAAAAAAAAAAAAAATCTGATCGATCATTTTGCGATTGGCAGCAGAGGTCCTCTAACGTCCCATCGGTGCAGCTTTTTTTTTTATCTTTCGTATTTGACTGATTTAAGTCGAGACTGATCATTGCTTGGAAATTTTGTATTTACGTTTTCTTTCACTTGATAATTTTACTTTCGCACTTGACATCTTGTTTTATTTTTATAACATGCTTTCCAAGTGTTTTTTTTAAATTTTTAACGAGTATTTAAGAACTGTACCACTACTGCTCTCAGTATAGAAAGCCGTCGTACCGTTCACACAAAATAAACAAAAATGACACAATGACACTAAAAATAGCTAAAATAATTTTGTTTTCTTAGTCTAAGAACTGATGCGTCGTATTCTTACGACGTGCTATTATTAACCTTCAATTGAAACCAGCGATATTTAAAACAAGAAAAAGGAATGAACACATTTTAGGTTATATTTCAGCTAAACATGACATCGCACCTGTGTTCTGCCTTTGTAAATGTTACAATTCGGCTAAACAAAAAGGAGCTTGCTTGCCACTTTAACAACTGCAGCATTATGCTATACTATTAGCCTTGTATACGTTGACTGAGTGATGCAATTACTAACTCAATTCGAGCAAAGTCTGACAAGCAACAGGAAACACAAGAACCAAAAGAATCGACACAGGTGGCGCCACCAAACGGAAGATGAACAACGTCGGGACAGAAAAAAATAAATATAAAAAAGATGACATTGTCAAAGAAAGCGAAACCCAATAAAAATGGCAACGGACCGGAATAAAACACCGCAGGAACATCGACGTGCACCCACATACACACAGACTCGAGGTAAGTTTGTAATAGTAATAATAACGTCCCAGTAGCCGTAGGAATCCAGTACAAAGAAATAAAAAAAAACATCGCGCGCTCACTATTATTTAATCACGCCAGAGATCGTAATCATCAGGATAATAAATGACAAAACAGAAAGTGTCCCCGGGAACGTAAGTAGAGGAATAAATATGGCGGCGGACAGCGAGGCAAGGAGAAGAAGAAAATCACAAGTGGTCCGCCGCTGAGCCTCTATTTATCTTGTGTCACCTGTGATGGATGCATCCCGCTTTGTCTAACTTTTGTATTTCTGCGAGCGCGTGACTCTCTTTATTTTTGGGTCGTTTTCGATTCGATAAAGGTTTCTTTTTTTTCGTTATTGATGGCATTCATGCTTATGTCTTTTTTTTTCGCCCTCTTACTTTATAGACCCGTTATTCCCAGGGGAAACAAAAAGAAAAGATCACTCTTTCGATATCTGCGCGGGCTGCGCTTGCTAGCTTGAGATCGGACCAAGACAGAGGCGAGCCGAGACAAGCCAATCCAAGGACGATCCAATACAAGGAGAAGTCAAGTACAAGCCAACCAAAATAGTAGCTATCCTAGACAATTGTCAAAATATCAGCTGTCCTAGACGATTGCCAAAATATCAGCTGTCCTGAACGATGCGATCGAAGCCTTCTGTTTCGGTTGGTGTAATGTCAATAGGACGGAAGTTGGTATTACGATATTCTGACTTCCTGTAATATGTCCTTAATGAAAAGCAATATTCTTAAACAATTAAATTTCGGAATCAAGATTGCTACTGTGAAAAAGAGAAACAAAAAGAGAAAGGTTCTTATCATAATTAATTTTCTCCCGGGGAAGTACGTTTTCTCACTTTAATTATTTATTTTCTAACGTTATTTAATAAGAAAAAGAGAAGATAGCGAGTTCTTAATTATTTGAATAAAGGATCAAAACAAATGGTAAAAAATATTTTAGAAAAAACAAACTTTTTTCGCCGATTACTAGGTTTTTATTACAATGCACGTGTTTGAATAATCTCGTTTAAAACCATTAACAAAACCAAAACATAAACATATTAAAATAAAATCAATAATGAATTCATTTCTTATTGTTTTGTGTACGAATTATTTAGTCTTAGAAAGGTTTCAAAGAAACCGAGACACTAAATTAACAACCCGCACAACCACTTGGGAACAGAAAACAACAATACTTAATATAAAAAAAATGAAGTTCGTTTTTGTTGGCGGTATACTATCCTTTTACACAAAAAGACTTCCCCTTCTTACATACAAACAGAGAGAAATAATCAAATAGAAACTTCTAAAAAAACAGATCAAGAATCCCAAAAAATTGCCTGTTCTTTAGAAAAAAAAAAGATTTTTTTCCCCCGTTAAAAAGGCAGTGGGAATCATATATCAAACTTTTTTCGCTACCGCGAGCTTCGTTCCAAGTCCGAGTGGAGCTGTTTTTGCTCTTCATTTCTCCTGTCTTTTTTTTTCTTTCTTTTTGGCGCGTGTATTATGATATGGATATTCTTTTCTGACACCTTTGAGAAAAATACACCTCCTTGCATTTCTCTTTAAAAAAAAAGTGAACGATAAAAAAAAATCCTTCTTAGAGAATTAAAGAAACGTTCCATATCATTTGTTTTATCGCATGCGCGTGTGTTTTTTGTATTTTTACTGATGAATTTGTAGTGTCTGAATCTGTTCATAAAATACCAAGGGGAAAAAAAAGCCGAAACGGGGAAGTTAGTTTTGCTTCTGCGACTCTTTGTAATCCAATTGTTTTGGGTATTTAGAGTAAGTTTTTTTCGCGTGTTTTTTTCTTCCCACAGTATAAAGTTATTCCAATACCGCCGCGACCGAAAACTTTTTCTTTTTTTGTTGTTTTGTTTCGAACACCATGGCCGTGTTCGAAATCAAATAACGAAGGAAAGTATATATACATATAAATAACTAACCGTAACTAAACCGCCAGGAAAGAATAATGGTCACGGATTCGTATCCGGAATTCGAATAAGCCCGGTGCCGCCTTCCAAATACGGTATGCCGGCTGCTGGATTTCCAACAACACAGCGAAAAAAAAGAAGACGTGTTTCATATATTTATATGTATATAAAGAAAAAAGAATTCCTTAAAGATATATTTTTCTTTTTCTTGTAACAACTTTATTGTTTATTAGTTTATCCACTTCGCCTGAAAATGAACCTTCTACTGTCATGAGTATTCGCAGCTTACGGTACGCTACTGGAGTCATGCTTGGATTTAATAAATAGGTCACTTCCGGTTACTTCAGACCAGGGGACGGGTAGTTGGCGCTGTTCACGTGGCCAAAAATGAACCCGTGGCGCCCTGTTGCAGATGGTGGGAAACAGCTAGTGGAGATTTAAAATAAAACTAAAACATACTTTATACCTGGCTCTTTATATATATATATATATATATATATATATATATATATATATATATATATATATATATATTTATTTACTTAAGGAAAATACTGTTTCGTAGGACGACGACAAGTGTATAAGAAAGTAAACGTACTTCTTAGCTTTCAGTGGAGTTTAATCACATATCAGTCGACGTTTCGGCCTGAGACAGGCCTGAGTCAGGCATGACTCAGGCCGAAACGTCGACCAATATGTGATAAACTCCACTAAAGCTTCAAAGTACGTTTGCACTTTTATGTAGTCGCGAGCTGCATATATGTATATATAATATACATATATATCTTTTCTTTTTTAGATACGCAATGTATGAGCGTCAACCTACCTAGCAAAAGAAATGTCTTTCTGCACGTAGGCTTTTGTTCGAACAACAGTGCTTTCCCCAGAAAATGCGTTTTGTGATGCTGGTTGCTCATCTTTACTGTTTAAACACGGCGATCAGTACCAATAAAATTCAGTGTTCATAGCATGTGCGGCGCTACATGCAGTGATTTAATCGTTCCTAGCTGTTTATCTGTTCAGGCCATCTTTATTTTTCGTTTTATTACCGGACTATAAAATGCTCCACGGCGCTAAACCTCCTCTTCGTTTCGTGGATTTTTATTAGTTTTTCATCGGAGAGGCAGAACGCAATAACTAACTCCCGTAGGACAAACATTAAGCTCCGCACTTTCCGTTGCATCCTTCTTTGTGAAAAGCGATGAACGTAAACGATGTTGGAAGTTGATTTTGGCTAAAAAATTCCAGCGTTAACACCCGCAAGCGGGCTTCACTGCAGCAAGGCTCTTACCGAGGGGAAGCCAACAAACTGGGGCTCACAGTTTGATACCCGACGAGGAAGTCGGCGAGATCGCTGTGATTGGCCAGTGCCGCGGTCGACCTTGGCGCTGGCCAATGGCAGCGCGGACACTGGGAAATGGCGGCACTATCTATATTTTTGCATTAAGAAGGAGGCAGATTCAAGTTGTGTGCGAATTGAAGGCATGCACTTCAAGGGACACTGACAGAAGGTGGTGAGTGAGCTGGGCTAGTTGGTATGAAGACATGTGGAACTTAACTTCGCACAAAGGACTAGGGTAAAGAAAAGAAGCACACAAGAAACAGCGCTTGCGTGTCTTTTGTGTTTTTTCTCTTTGTCTTCGTTCTTTGTGCGCTGTTATGTTCCACAGGACACTAACACACCAACCATTTTTTTTTTCATTTTGTTTTGCAAGGCGATCTATTATGGTGCGAGAAGACTACCCAATCAATATTTTTCTACAGCGTAACGTATATTTCTAATAAAGTAAAAAAACGCAACTGCTTTAAACCGAAACCGAATCTGGACTGGGGAGGAAGAAGAACTGTAGAGGAGAGGGTTACCGGAAGTCACGTGCCTAAACCCGACCGTGTTTTTTTCTTTTCTTTTCTTTCGCTTTTTTTGGTTGTGCGAAGCAGACGAAGAATGCGCATGTCGCACGTCGCACAAAAAAAAATTCAAAATTCAACACTTTTTGTTTGACGTTTGCGCATTTTTCAAGCTCTCTACCGATTTTGTGCTTGTAAGACGAGAAGATGTCTTCAGCCAGGCGAAGGCGCGACGACTCGGCGACGTCTTCGTGGGAATCAGCTTGGCGCGTCGGGCTCGTCGCACGGAAGAAATCCTAACTGTTTTGATCGGTAAAGGTAGGCAGATTCGCCGGTACCACGAACAACAGTTCTAGAAGTAGTGGTCCCACGCCCGTCGTCCGCCGCTATGGTTTAGTCTGTCTCGTTCAGCCGTCCATCCTAGCGGCTTCCGCCACGATACGACGCCATGTTGAGAATTACGTAGAGGATGCACAAAGCGCTTCCGGTTCTCCATGCAACTTTTTTTTTTCAGTCAACATTTATGCAGTTTTTTAGAAGCCACAAAAATATGTATATTTTTTATTTTTAATATCAAGTATGTGTTTTCAATGACCCCCGACTTTAATTATATTTGGTGTGTGCGTGTAAACCATAGAAAACAGCACGTGACTACAAAGAAGAGGGTGAGTGCGACTCAAACCAATATATTGTCAATGGGCGTTTTTTCTTTTTCGGAAAGAAAATGAATTTTGTGCAGCAAATCGTGTTCTGGGTAGTTTGGCTCTCGTATGTCATGTACAAATAAAAACCGTGACGAGCATAAATACCCTCTCAGTGTCCCTTTAAAGGGAGAGCGGGTTTTTGTTTGAACGCGCCTTTTTAAGAACCCAACTACCCAGAACACAACTTGCGGCTGAAATTCCCTTCCTTTCCGCCCCGAAAAAAGCCGGTCGAGAATTGCCTGGTCTCAGTCGCGGTCGCTCTCTTCTTCATGATCACATGACGTTCAACCTAATAGCATATCAAATATATTCAAAGTCGTGGGTCATCTGAGGCACACGTCCAATATTAAAATTAGAAAAAGATACGTAACCCAATTTTTGTAGCTTCCAAGCAGCTGCAAACACGTTGATCGAAAAAAGAAAACGTTGCACAGTTCACAGGAAGTACATATACCCCGTTTCACGACAACTTGCAAACTGTGGGGGCCATGGCCTCCGCGACCCAATAAGAACCTCGAGCGAGGCACGTGACAACACGTCACGGGAACGTTTGTGTTGACCATGGAGTGGTCACGTGCCTTGCTCTGAGGCTCTTGTTGGGTCGCGGAGGTCGTAGCCTCCACGGTTTGCCCAAGTTATCGTGAAGCGGAATATACGTCATTCTCAAAATGGCAACGTACCGCGGGCTGGACGACGCGATGGCGGCGCACGAGGGACCAACATTACGACGGAGGTGGGTCCGCTACTTCGGAACTGCCGTTCGCGGTACCGGCCAATCGATCTTCAAACGCAGAACATTCAGCGAAAGGGATAGAAGTGCGATACAATCGCACGACAAACGGCGCACGCAACTTTGTCGTCGTCGTCTGCTTCACACGTCAAGAAAACGGAGAAAATACGGACGCGATCAGGTGTCGCCACGTGACGTCCGGCAACTCTCTCCTCCTCTACATTTCTCCCTCCTCCTCGGCACACATCGTCCACATGTATCGCGGCCATGAGCCTCCGTGCTCATGTTTCAGTTTCGGTTTCGAGCAGTTGAGTTTCTCTTGACTTTATTAAAAAAAGTATATGAGACTCTGCAGCAAAATATTGATTGGGTAGGCTCCTGACACCCTATTGAATCGCCTGGCAACAGTGACAACAACAAAAAACAAAAGGAGGGAAAGGGAGGGTGTCAGTGTCCTTTTAAGGCGGCACTAACGAACAGCACCAGCTGTAAGCTTCAGCTCTATCGTCAGCCGTCGTGAAATCACGCCAACATATGTCGAGAGAGCGGCTTGTGTGCGTCACAAACTCCCTAATTTACTGTCGAAACTTCGCGGACAAACCTAAGCTCGATTACGACAAGCGCTGCAAGCAGAGTTTTGTTGTGACTTTTTGTTTCCCCTCGTGTTTGTAAATGCCGAACGATTAGTTAATTATGTACGAAGTTCCCCGCCGCACAGCTGCTGCAGAATGCATGGGGGCCTAGAGCTCGTCGAGCCGACTGAAGTCGAGGTCACACTGCAAAGACACATGGTGCAAAGACAGTCTGCAGACACTGCCTGAGGCCTGCTTCTGCTTGTCTTTTTAGACATAGGCTAGGTGGCGCAAGCTACCGCCCGTTACAAAGGGTATAGCCATTAATATCCATCCATCCATCCTGCCTTGTATGACAGTCCTGTCATGTTGGTAGTACAGGAAAAAAATGAAAGACGTTCACAATCTCCTGTAATCGCGAATCAGAGTGCAGCTCTTGAGGAGGAGGATTCGGAGGGTACGGAGGAGCCTCCTTCCCCTCCGTACCCTCTCCTCCTTCCCTCCTCCTCTCTCTTCCTCTCCTCCCCCTCCCTCCCTCTCCTCCTCCACATCCTCCCTCCTGACGTCACTCGTGACCCTAGTGATCCTCGTGACGTCACTCGTAAAGGCCTCGTGAAGGTCGCGACCTTCACGTGACCTTCACTGTGAAGGACGTGACCTTCACTGCGAAGATCGTGACCTTCGTCGTAACCTCCACTCGTGACCTTCGTGACGTCACTCGTGACCCTAGTGACCCTCGTGACGTCACACGTGACGTCATGTGGGACGTCACGAGCGCGTTGCATTATGGGAAACGTTCCAGAATGCAACGCGCGGTTATGCTGACGGCGACACCGCTCAAGCCGGAAACGGGCGCCTCAGCTGCGCTCTAAAAACCTGCAGACATGTTTGAAGCACACTTATGTGCAAAGTGAACACGCGTTTCGAACACGCGTGAGACGCGTCCGCAGACAATTCTGTCTTCGTGCCTGCAGCCAACACCTTGTCTTTTGCACGATGTAGGAACAGCGTGATTGCGGTTTCGTGCGACTTTTTTACAGCGGAGCTGTTAAGGGCTAGTTTCCCCAGGATCGTGTTCCCCGCAAAGAAATGAAGACACCGAACTCTGGACACCTACCGCCATCTATGAGCGACGGCGGCAAGCCACGCATCTGGTTGCCGCCGTCGCTCATAGATGGCGGCAGCTCTCCACTCTGGCTTGCCGACTTGCGGCCGGCCATTGCTTTCCATTGTACAGCTCCGCTGGTCTTCCTTCCTCACCAGAGTGGAAAGGCTAAAAGTGTTTTTTTTCTCGGTTCCCACCGTTTATTTGAAATTAGAGTAAATCATATTATGATCGTATTTTTGGAAATCTTCAAATATTCGAGCACTCTGTTATGATGTTACACAAGTATGAAAGGAAAAAAAAATAAAAAAAAGAAATACAGAAAGGGGAGGACAACCGAATAATTTGAAAGCGGTTTCCTTTTTTACGGGAAATCGTTTTTTTTCTCTTTTTATTATTGCAGTAAAGAAAGAAAATGTAGTCTTTGGACACTCGTACAGATCTGGTCCTTTAAAAAGACAGTTTAAAGACGAGACAAAGTCCAGAAGATGGAAAACCGGGCAAGCACGGAAACCCGAACAGAATTGGAAGTCTGTTAGTGCACTGTTCTTTATGGTAACTTTGGAGAAATCCATATTACTCGCGGTCAGCCGCAGACATAAAAAAAAAAGAATTAAGGGAGAACGAGGGAGCCACAAAATAAAAGGACTAATCCTATCAAAACGAGCGGAAGCCAAGTCACGTTCCAACATTAAAATACAAAAAAAGAAAGAATCGAAAATGTGGAAATAAACCTAATCTAAATATAGCCATCGTCGCAATTTCTCGGTAAGGTAAAGGTAGTGGCGGACGAATACTGTAGAACTAAATAAAGTCCCGCCCGAAACAAAGGAGATACAAAAAAATCGGCCCAATTACCTGGGTATTCTAAGCGAAAACGTCGACTTTGGAGGGGGGGGGGGGAGTTGTTTAAGATTAGGCTGGTATAGGGTATGTACAGGTGCGTACAAAGGGACGTCTTGTTTAAGGACTGTAAATGACAAGAAAACAAAATGAGAGAGCGGTACCCGAAAACGATGGATGACAGCTTGGGGAAACAGTGCGCCAACATTTCAGCGAAAGAAAAGAAGAAAAAAAAAAGAAAACTCAATTATGAAACAAGGAATGACAGTCTGGAGGAGAGTCGAGATTCCTGAGAGCCAAAGTGAATGGTGCACGTTCTGATTGTGGGCGTATGTTTTTAAAGAAAGGTTGATTATGTGTGTGTCTTTTGAGCCTTATTACGAAAACGCCGATGCTTTTTTTCTTTTTTTCTAATTGCAGAAAGTGGTAAAGCAGCGGTCTCACTAGTACAAACACACCGTACAAAAGACAGTCACCAGAGACGTAGTCAATTAAAAAAAGTGGGTAAAACTTTTTTTTAATGTTGTTGTTGTAACCGACAGCCTTAAAAACGTAAAGCATAATATGAGTCACGAGCATCAGATTACCGTCCCGCAGCCAATGATATCGCAGCATTAGCCGATTAGACCGCCGACGAACCAATCAGAACGCAAGAAGCCTGTTTTACCATAATTAAAACCACGCCTTTTTTTTTAGACTGTTTGGGGGCTATAGTAGAAGTGACGGCGGGGGAAAAGGGAGGAAGGAGGAAAACTGGCTGGAGTGACGTCATTAGAGGTATCGGGTGAACCTTATTGCTCGGCTTTCGGCTCGTTTCGGAGCCGACAACGTCACGGCGCCTTTGTATATACAGATAACAGGTGGTTGAAAACTGATGCACGTTTTATAGCTTTCACAAATAAAAGCTGTTTTCCCTGTAGACACACACACACAAGAGGCTTTGACGTCTAGGCGCTGCGGTGGCGCTGCTGTCGCCAGTGCGCATGCGCAGACGCGTCGCCTCGCGCGAATCGCGCATGGATGGATGGATGGATGGATGTTAATGGCTATATTCTTTGTAACGGGCGGTAGCTTGCGCCACCTAGCCCAAGTCTAAAAAGATTTTTCCCCAAACTATCACCATGCAGTCTGCGCGCGCGCATGTTGTGCACGTTGGTCTGTATCGTGCAATATTTCGGTGCGATAACGGAGTTCACGGAACAATATGCTGTAGACCCTTATATTGCTTATCACCCGGGCGAAAAGTGCTGAGTCACTGAGATGTGGACGTGACAGCAGAGCAACAGCGCATGCTCCGAAGGCTTTCCACAACCCAGCAGACGAAAGTGGCAGCGAGAAGCAGGCGATTTTTGCGAAGGTCCATAGGACTCAATAACTCCGCTCTTGTTTAAAGGGGCAATGGAATGATTTTTAAACTTGTTCCTCCTTAGCATTTTCTCCTCGGCTCGAAAGCGAAACGATAAATCACGGGGTCGTGATGTGCTTGGGCGCCGGTGCGACGACTCCAAGCTTCCAGCGTGTTTTTTGCTAAGCACACCGCGGTACTTGTGATTCGCGAGTGGTGATGAATGGCGCCACGGCAATCCTTGGCCACGAACGCGAGTCCAAATATTCGTCGACGGATTGATTGTTTTGAGGAGCGCATACGTCCGAGTGACGCCGTGCTCGCGTCCCACCCGTGGGCTGGGTTCAGCCGACGTGCGTTTGGGTGCCGCGGATGTATCACAGTGAAAAGGGCGGAGAGTCTTCGAAGGAAAGGAGGTACGAAATAGTCCGCTCTATTTTCAAAGTTTCGTACCGAAAAGCAGGTTTTGGACTTGCTTTGGCCCACTAAACGATGTGCGATTACTGAAATCCCGATCTAAAATCATTTGTTCCGGCCCAAGGTTCATTTCATGGCCCCTTTAGAGGGTGCTTCAGCTCCCTTTGGAAATAACTTGCTCCTTTTGGAAATAACGACTCACGGTTGTGCTTTTCTATCGCATGCACTGCATATCAATGCGCTAAAACTTTTATCTGATTAAAGACCTTACCTAAATAATGAAAACAAAAAAAAAGTTCACAAAAGACTACAAGTTCCTGCTGATCTGTAATGCAGCGAAACACCCGCCCCAAAACAAGTTTAAACAAGGAGACAGCAGTCTGAGTTGCGTTCGACATTGCGTTTGTAGAATACAATTTCACGGCCTCCACAAATTCGAACTATTGCCCTCCCCCCCCCCCCAAAAAAAAAAAGAACAGAAAACAGAAAACATATATTTTATGTAAAAAAAAGGAGAAATTTGTACGCAGGTGCGACACGCACCGGATAAATCTAATACTATATGTATGGAGTGACCACACAAAGCGCAGTCTACTCAAAATTCTACCTCGAAGTTGGGCACTTTTTTTACTTCTTTCACGCGCCTTCGCCCACTCGGATATTCCCTGCCTCACCCAGTACCACCTACAAGTCAAGGCCTGGGCGTGACGTCATCGTCGGTGGACCCCCCACCTCTTCCCAAGCGGCAAACACGCCCAAGCATGACGAGACTCAACGCAAAGCGGCAGGCACCCCCTCCCCCTTTTTCGCCCCACCAACAAGTGCAACTAACAACTCAACAAGCAAAGAAGAATCGCGGAACGAGGTTAAATAAATCTAATGGCTAATTCCGCAAAGAGGCACCATTCCACTTTTCGCGGCATGCCACGTTCCGTTCCGATTGTTATTCCGCCGACGAACACTTTCCCACCGCACCGGCGCCGTAGCAGCTCTTTCTTCTTTTTCTTTTTCCCCTCCATCCTTTTTTTCTTTCTCAAAACCCGCAACAAATTAAATAAAAACGGAACCAAAACAAACACGAACGCGGGTCGGCGGAAGGATACAGTCAATAGCAGACGAACTTCGCGGCGTTTGCGGCGCTACTTTCCGTCTCGCCCTGGATTGGACCGAAGGTTATGTGGCAAGCCGACTGGACCAATCAGCGGTCGCCAATCCGCCTACGTCACCCCCGCCGTTTCCCCGACAGATCAACCAATCGAAAGCGGAGACCATACTAGCGTCACCTGCGGAACCCACTGTCTCGACCAATCGAGCGCCGAGAATGGAGCGAGCTTCTCGTTTGTTTGTTTGCTTTCTTCGTCGTGTAACGTGTCTGTGCCTGTCTGTACGTGTGTCTTCCTTCGCCGCGGTCCAGCTTAAAAGCGAAACGAAACCTGTGTTTGTGAAGAGGAAATGCAAGTAAGTCCGGACACGTACCCTTTTTTCCTCGCGGAGGACTAGCACCCGTCGCTTTTTCTCTGTTTCTTCCGCACTATTTTCTGTTTCCCTTACTTGTTTCTTTCTTAGTAGTTCGTTCTCTTTCGCGGCGTGTATACTATACTTGTCCGACTGTTTACCTTTTTGGGCCGATTACTTGCGTTTTTCCCCCGCTTGTCTTGGCTCCCAAGAAGCCTTTTTTTAGTTACTTATTTCCCAGACTGCGAGCGGCCCAAACGCTATAATCCCATTGTGGCGACCCCCCCCCCCCCTCTTCCACTTCGCTTGCGTTTCGTTGTTTTGTTTAACGCCAAAGAAGTGGAGAAAGACACGGCCCCCCCAAAAAGAGTGTTCCCGAAATTGCAGTACGATACGGGCAGGAAAAGCTTAATGCGTCTGGCCCCGGGGAGAGGAAGGAAGGCAAACGGATGTTCTCGGCGTGTGTAGCAACAGCCATGGAGGAACAAAGTGGAACGATGCGTCTTGTCTCCTGAATTTCGTTAACGTACGGATCCGTGCCTCCCCCAGGAGGCGCTCGCGGCGTTCTCTTCGTCGTAATGAATCACGGCTCACTCCACCCCGGTTACGCCGGCACGAGTTACGTGGGAATTGATACAGATGTTTTGTAAAACCTTACAGCATCTTTGAAGAAGTTAACGAAGCTGAGTGGAATGAAATATTCGCTCAGAACGACGGATTTCTTTTTATGGCGCACACGAAGGAACGCTTCTTTGTTTATGCAGCAGTGATTCGGTCTCTGTATATGTAAAGTTCTTATGCCACTGGCGGGTAAACTGAGCTGATGATGGAGGGTTTTTTAAAATACTTTTTAACGTAAAATTTCTATTTGAGTTGCCCCTTCGTGTTTGTCCTTTGTCCCTCTTGTTCCCCTTCTCCAGGGATTATTTTCATCATCCGTCACCTGACACCATGAAATCACGTCGCGTGTTCGTGACTCATAGCGGCACTAACCACGTGACCTCGTGACGTCACGTGACCGGAAGTTACGTCTCGGGGCCACGTGACAGCTAGTGACAGCAATCACGTGACCAAGTGACCCATAGGGGCAGAAATCGTGCAGAATACGTCCGACGGTCCCATGGACGGTCACGTAGCAAATGTAGCACGTTGGTCAAATACGACTGAAGTGCGACACATTTTTTTTTTCCGCTGTTCCGCTAAATCTGAGTTTCAGATTTGATTTCAGTGAACAAAAACGCATCCTGCGCCTCTTCTTGCAGGGTTGCCATTTCACGTGAAAGCACTTCTTACCTCATCTGGGGTATCTCGAACACAAAACTGTAATATGAATAGAAACTTTGCCGTTTGCTTAAATTACAAAAAAAGAAACTAAATTAAATAATTGTAAAGCTAGTGCTTTCCACTAACCTTTTTTAATCAATAAAGTACATTATGGGCGCCCAGCATAGTGTGGTGCACCAGGAAACTAGAATTTTACCAAGACCCTCTTCAATACCGCTTCAGGCAACTTTGGCGAACGCCATATTGTTGTTTTTCCACAGTTAAAGGAAAGATTCAAGTATTTATATATGGGAGAGAAAAAGAGGAGGGGAGGGGACGGGGGTTCGTGCTAATATGATTTCTTTTTCGGTGCAAATATGCGAAGGCGTGTTACGTGTCTGGCAATAAACATCACCATTATCGGATTTTAATAACATTCCACCAGACCCCTTGACCCGCGGGCGCTAATGCAGAATCGCCCATACAGAGCTAAATTAAAATGAACGTTTTATATATTTTTGCAGACGAAAAGCAAACTCGACAACTCAGCAAACGACTCACAATGATGGAAAAAAAAACCTATTAATTGTTCAACACAATAAAAACCAGATAGATATCAGAGCAGAGGGAACGTGAATGCTTTAAATTAAATGATCCTCGCTTGAGATCTCTAGTGCCCCAATAAAATCTAGCCAGAAGTCCGGAATTTCGTTTTGGCAATGACCCTCAATTAAGCTAAAATATGAATATTAGCTACCTTAAACTTTTTTTTTCATCTACAAATACCGCATCGTTTTAACAAATCTCGACTGCAGCGTATTTTTTTATTTATTTTTTAATCTCTACATTACTGAGTCACCTGTAAAGGCCCGTTCACACTCTTGCGACCGAGTAAGACCGAGAGAGACCAGACCGGTTTTAAGCCTCTTGCGACGTCTTAGGACCGGATGCGCTGCAGCGGAGCTGGTCCTAAGACGTCGCAAGAGGCTTAAAAACCGGTCTGGTCTCTCTCGGTCTTACTCGGTCGCAAGAGTGTGAACGGGCCTATAACATTTGGCCTATATATTTCTAACAACACGCACAACTCAAAATTTGCGTCTCAAAAAAAAAAAACAATCTGCTATCAGATTCCGAAAATTCAATACAGACACAGACAGTATTTGTATCACATATGTTCTGTGTCATATCTGACAGATAAAATCTGATCTCGTATCAGGTACGTTCTGCATCAGATCTGACACAGACACAGCTTTGATTCAAGACAAGTATTTGACGTCAGACCAAAGTCGAGAAACGGGCTCGACAAAACGTCAGTTCACCGATGTGCGACTTGTCGAAAGAAAGAAGAAATAAGAAAAGTGAATTCGAACGAAGATGGGCCAGCCAATCACGTCGTCACGTCCGTTCACGTGACGCTACGATTGGCGTCGCGGCGTCTGGTCAGTTTCGGTCATCCCTCCGACGTGCCTTACATGACGCATCAAACCGTTTATCGTGCAAGCCTCTTGCGTATTACACCCAACCACAAGCAGAATGCAGTTTTCTTTTTTTTGTTTGTTCTTTTAACGTTGAAATTAGGTACATAAACGTTTTAGATAGTCACAAACCAACCGTTTAGCATCAGAATACCCCAAAGATGAATCATCATTGTGACTGCAGCTTGATTGACCAACAGATTATTATTCGATTACTGCTTCTGGCAGTGGAAGCGATCATTACGTCAATCCGAGATGCCGTTACCATCTCAGAGGTAACCAAGATCGTTGCTATGGAAGCGCCTATGTGGACGACGCGTGTTCCCGGAAAGTACGTTCTTGTCGCCACGCAACATCCTTCCAACAAAACACTAATTTCCTTCGAACGAAGAATGGATGAATTTTGAAAACTCCTCGCAGAATACCAATCCAGACTTCCTCGATTATGAGAGGCCCACATCAACGTTGTCTGCAAGTTCTCTCTATATGTATTACCCTCTCATTGCAAGCACCTATACTTGCTTTCCGATACGTTAGAGACGCTTTTTGTTTTTTTAAACACTCGCTCTCGACGTACATTTGCAACACACGATAGCGCGCTTTCATGATCCTCATTTTGGCATTTCGCTTCTCAAACACCAGGCGACGCCAGCGTCTGTGGCGCATTTCGAAGGGGGGACCGGATGGCCCATCTTCTGTTTTCCTACTCAGCCACCAGACGGCTTAGCGTCGTTTGTAAACGAGAATATATCCTGCGTGCATATTGAAAGAGACATCATAGCAAATGCAGATCTCGGCGCAACCAAACCGCTCTCTCATTCTCTCTTTCTATCTAGCGTCGTAACGGGACGATTATGAAGAAAAAGTTGCGTCGGAGCGAGGTACTCATGAATATCGCTTTTTCTGGCGCTCCGCGCTAACGGGCAATCGTAGTCGGAGCTCGGATCTTTAATTTCCATTCCCGGTAGAAATGTGGGCGCGCTTTCCGTTCCGTGGTTTGCTTTCTCGCTCCCGTTAATATTTAATGTTGCAAGTATACGCGGCACTTTGAGATTGCGTCGGTTAGATCATATCGACAATTTCCGCGGAACGCACCCCGAAATCAAGACAAATCCGGTCGCTATATCATACTGCAACGGCGACTTGTGATTAGTCAAAGGCGCGAGTCCTTTGCACCCTCTCTGCATTGAGGGGTCGTGATTGGTGGAATCTAAGCGCCCCAGTCGCTATATTTTTGTCTACATGGTTACCGACATCGCAGGGCGTTGAGAGATCCGAGTTATGCGCCGAGAAAGCGAGGGAGAGGAGGAGGCGAGAGCGCGGACGAGACGTCTAGACGCCGAGCTCTGATTGGTCGGCTTAGTGGGTAGACATAAAGCTAGGTGCTTTGTCTCCACTGTACTCGTTGAACGGGTTCGAATGCGAGAGCCAAACGTCGGCGTTCCGCGTTCTAACGCGTTTGAGGAGTGCAGTTGCGACAACGGCAGATATAGCTTTACGAGGGGCGTTCATAAAGTTCGTATTATCGGCACAAAAAATTGAAAAAAAAAACGGAACAAAACAAGGCATCAACATGAGCGCGCGTCCGCTACGTCTTTCGCACTTACGTGTAAACATCGCATACTACAATAGCCCGGAACGCCGCTAGGGAGTCGAAGCAAAAATGGCACCGCCCGTCAGTGCCAAGCACAGCTCGAGTGATCCGTTTTTTTTTTTCATTTGAAGGGAAGCAATGCCAAGGATATTCATTCCAATCTGGGGGTGTGGTTTGGGGACAACGCCCCAGATTATGACACTTTGGTTAAATGGCGCAGACGCTTCCAGTGTGGCCAAATAAGAGGAAAGCATTTCGAGGACGGCGACCAAAGTGATTGCTGAAGTGGAGCGATTCCTGAACACTCAAAACGAGGAGTTCTATAACAATGGCCTCCGGCATGTGGTGCATCGCTGGAAAAAGTGGGCATACCTTTTGGTGGCGAACATGTAGAGAAATTCTCAACTCCTACTCGAGTTTGATTGCTGAATCTCTATTCCTTCGTGACAATAATACAGGCACTTTATGAACTTGCCCCTCGTATGTCTACCGACTGATCTTTCGAACCAGAGCTCGGCGTTCGAGACGTTCGGCGAGCAGCGCGATTGCATCATCAGACGGTAAGAACGCCGAACAGAGCAGCACGAAGCATAAAGAAGCAGACATGAGAGCAAGAAGCGAACATGAGCATCGGGCACTTAAGATAAACAAATAGAATAAACCAATACAAATAGCTAAGCCATGCAGCCGAGCCTTGTTTTCGTTTGTTATGGCGCTTTGCAATATGGAAAGCGTGTTAAGCACAATTGACTAAATGCCTGACCCGCAAGACGATTACAAATCTTTCGTAATGCGAAACTAGAGCGCAGTTCCTGAGGAGGAGAAGGCGGGTATGGAGGAGGGTATGCCCCTCCTCTCCCCTCATCCGCCGAACTTGTTCATGGGTGACGTGACACGAAGTCATGTGACGTTATTTTCCCCGCTAGATTTAGCGCGGCAACTGAATTACGGCTGAAGTCACGTGACGTCGATTTCCCCGCTAAATTAAGCGGAAAATCTTAACCCGCTAAGTTTAGCGGGACTATTTTCCCGCAAATTTAGCAGGTTAAAGATTTCCCCGCTAAATTTAGCGGCGAAATCGACGCCACGTGACCTATGACGCCAATTGAGGTATCCCCCGCTAAATTTAGCGGGGGAAATTGTGACGTTCCCGTAGTGCAGCGCGCGCAGTTACGCCG